>JBAMYA010044342.1:0-12559 GCA_037176975.1 Arrhamphus sclerolepis
GTACTAAACTCATGAAATAAGCAATGGAAATAAATAAACAATAATAAAAAAACAAAAAAAACAGCACTGGGCAAGCTGAAGACTTGGACCTTTAAGTCCTATTGTCCCCATCCTCAAGCAGGAGTCACTTTTCAAAAAAATCCACCTCCTTGTCCATCAAATTATAAATCCAATAATGGCTCCAAAACAGCGGACACTGGTTCAGTAAAAACTGATCTTCGGTTTAAACTCTCACACATTTCACCCAAAAGGGATGAAGCACAACAGGTGAACAGTTGGGGACTAGTTTGCTTCGTTTTTACATAAAGATTCAGAGCTTGGACACAACCTGATCCTGCTGCAGAGTGAGAATTAACAAAAATAACCTGACATTCATCTGCAAAAGCAGCGATTTAAAATCAAATCATGTCCAGTTAATGGAGTTGATACATATTAATGTTTTATAGTTATTGATTTATTATAGAAACACACATTTTGAGACAGATTCGAGGCAGTTATCGCCTGGAAGCCCATTTCATAATTTCAATTCGACCAGGCTCAAGTTTCATTGTGAGGAATGAACTGTGGAGAGAAAAGGATTTCCTGAGCATCAATGTGCTGCTCCTGTCATTGTATGAGTGGATATGTGTGAGTCTATGGAAGCAAGACGAGAGCATGAGATGGCGGCTTTAGTTTTAATTACGCAGGTGAAATGAGTGGACTTCATCATTGCATTGGCAATTAAAGTGCCGTCTGTTTTCCATGCATGGTTCTGCTTTGAAAGAGCAGGAAGTAGAGATGGGGAACTGGAATGAAGACCAAGCGAGCTATTAAAAAAGAAAAAAAAAGACGGAGAAAAGCTCCTAGGAATGAACCGGTTTTGAAGGGAGAGGGAATATTATGTAGTTCAGAGACATGAAAAGGATTTATTGCTAATCCTGCCAGTGATGGCCAGCTTCCATGATCTCCACCACCCTCCCAGTCAATCACAATTTGAACGATGAGATATGTTGATAGAATGCAGCACATTTCCTGGATCTCTCTTTCCTCTCGGTGCATTGATGTCATCTTACAGTGGGTGATGGATGACTTAAATTCTTGTTGAAATGAGCAGATGCCTTCAGATGCAACACCATATTGTCGTGTGCTGCAGTTCATTTTCTCCTCTGGTGTGCATGTAAAAGACTTGTACACAAGACACTGAGGAATCCCTTCTTTTGATGCAGCTACCACAAGAAAACTGAACTCCAAGTGGTAGAAAAGGTAGCACAAGCTTTAAAATCTTCTATACAGCTTGAAGTGAAATGTTGATCAACCATCTCAGTGATTTTAGATACAAGTCACAACCCAAAAATGTCTAACTTATTTATTTCATGAAAAGATGGTTTAGTCTGATCCTGGGATAGTAAAGAATATCACAGTATGCCAACACACACAAAAAACAAACAAACTCACTTGTGAACCAAAACGACCAGGAGGTGGCGATGTAAGAGAGGAAAATTCTAACTTTTACATGCTTTCATGCAGAAACATGAAATCCAACAGTCCAACTTCAGTGAAGCAGTGTCAAAAATATGCTCCTTTTAGCTTCTCATTGCCCATGAAAAGGCCCGCGACCCACTGAAAACAGGTCTGTGACCCACTTTTACACCACCACCCAGCAGTTAGACTCACCAGCATAGGTTTTCTAAATTTGATTAATTAAATGTAGTTACTGTATGCTTTAATGTACATAAATGTCTCAGTTTGAAGAAGCTTTTTACCGACAGTTTAGATGCATTTCAGCCCCTCAGAAATATAAAGTGTTGCTGGAGCCTGAGCCTCCGCTGGTTTGGATGAAAAGGGTTGTGGCGTGTCGTCTGTGCAGGCCCGTCGGTGGAGAGTGCGGAGCAGAGAGCTGAAGGGAGCTGGCTGGGATGACTTTGGTTCCATCACACCAAGGACTCCACTCTAACTCTGCTGTAATGAGCCTGAACTGAAGAGCGTGAGCTGTAGGAGATGGGCTGCCTCCCGTAGACCCATTTTCACTGTTACAGCTGAGTAGTTCCATATGTGTGTGTGTGTATGTGTGTGCGCATTGTGCAATTGCTTATGGTCACACTGTTTTTCTTGTTTGTTCTGAGAAAAACTCTTAATTATTTATCATTTCTTTCAAATCCTCCCACCAGTCCATGATTACAAGTTTCTACTATAATTTCAGTTTTCACTTACGCTCCCAGTTAAATCCAATTTTTTATTTTCTTTTTCCCTATTGCTACAACCCACAGTCACGATCAAAGCATTTCAAAGCTGCTGCTCAGCTGTAATAAAATACTGTAGCTTTACTGAGCGTAAAACTGCAGCGTCATCTGACAGAAATGGCCATCCTAACGAGTTAGAGGTCTATTTACATGTATAACGATCACCCAGATAGAAAGTCAGATTGCATTCTCCTGATGCTCCTTGAGGATTCCTCCTACATCTCATTTGCTGGCCAGTAACGGGGGTGTTTGTCGTAAAAAAATGCCAATTCACATACAAAACGTAAATCAGTTTCCATTAAATTGTTGTAGTGTGTAAAATCCTGAGCAACTCACCTTTTTTAGGGTTTACCGTAGTAAAAAAGATTTTATTCTGATGTCCAACTATGTATCTGAATGCATGATTGTTCTTGTTTTTTTTATTTTTTAACTGCTTTGCCTCCTCCTCTCCTGCATTCGGGTCCTCAAAATGACTACAACATAACAAATAGGTGGCTTGCATATCTGTGAGTAGAGAAAATATGGCCTGGGAATCTGTTCCCTGTCTGGCCTCTCTCTTGATAAAACGTTTGTTGGTGGGGGGGTGTGGGTACAGTATGAACCTTGAAAGTATATTTCTTAAAATTAGAAACACCGTACTGCCTTTGTCAGGTAAGTAATCACCTCACCTGAGTGCTGGAGCAGACTACATCAATTATGCCGTGGTGGGTGTGGGGACCAGGCATGTGATTTAAATGTTAATGGGGCATTGGTGTAATAAAACACGCTCATTTACTGGAACCCACTAGAAATGGACAAAGATGGTGCTGGCTTTACTGTGAAGAAGAACACAATTAAAATAAATAAAAATAAATGTAGTATTTCAATAAAATAATGTGGGCTGTTTTTAAAAAGCAAAGGTAAAGTGATGAAGCAATATACAAGCTGACCTGTGATTGTTGCTTCAGAATTAAAATGAAAGATCAGTCACCACCTGACCTCCAAACATGGGAGGAGGACTTCCTTTGGTCCTGGCCCTGGATGGACACCTCTTTTAAAAGAGGTGGTGGTTTTGTTGCATATATCGTATCTTTGCTTGTTTAAACATCTCTATTCCGTCCATCTTAAATTGAGACTTTGACACATCAGCAGCTGTAGAAGAAAGCGTTCGGCCTGATCAGAGGTATTAATAAGTAAAACAGACGAATGTGAGGCCTCGGAAAGAGATCTAGAAATAGGTCTGTGCACCAAAGCCACACCTTGAACCACTCCCTGTTCCAACCAGCACGTCGACTGATCAATTCTTCAATTAATCACTTTATTTTTATGCTGACTGAAATCTATCCCAGTACAGTTCATATTGACCTTTTTTTGCAAACACATTTTTCTCAGAAACATTCATGTTGACTGTGGAAACATCGGGAAATTACGGGAGTATGTGAAATAGACAAACGAACAAACAGCTTCAAATCCTGGGCTTGCTGCTGGTGGTAGTGTGTGTGTGTGTGTGTGTGTGTGTGTGTGTGTGTGTGTGTGTGTGTGTGTGTGTTTGTGCCACCTCTGTTTGCTTGAGCTCAATACTCTGTGCTTGTGTATGAGCTTTGCTATAAAATCTCCCTGATCCGATGTTAACTGCTCTCATAAACAAGCACGTGCCAGACGTGAGCTCCTGCCCACAGAGGACCACTCATGTCTGATTGAGTGGAATCCATAACTGGAGGTGTCCTCACCTCCTTTTGTCTCGGGCAGAAAATAAATAAATAAATAAATGAATACAAACTCTAAAGCCAAACACAAACGACCTTCTGCTAAAGCTCAAGCTCTGCTCTCCTCAACAGACAGATTTCACTGCCTGAAATCACAGACATGAAGATGAACAAATATAGAAGTTATGCTTTAAAAAATTAAATAAAATGTAGTCTCTCAAGTGTTTGGAAATTTTAAAAGCAGTGGAATGCATTTTTTTTAACTGGTTGGAGGGTCTGCATGGAAATAGAGAAATGAACCAACTTTAATTTCTGACTCGTGGCATCGATGATGGCAGAGATGGAGGAGGCCTAAACTTTGGGGTCTCGGGATGAGTTTGGTCAAACCTGGAATTACATTCTGACAAAGTAAAAGCCTTGAAAATGTGCACCAATCGACAGACCTGACCTACAAGCATCCACGCCCCGTCTCAGATTTACGCTGCTGAATGCAGCAGAGTTTTTCCAGAATAGGCGTCAAACTATTTGTCATCGCAGGCTACATCATCACCATGGTTACCCTTTAAGGGCCAGTTATTCTTTACTTTCTCATAATGGAACTAGATTAACTGATAGTTCCTGGGTTGCAGAAAAACAAATAAGATATGTTTTTGTTATAAAATCTTAAATTTCACAAAATCTGCAACTTTTCCAATACAAAACAGAGGCTTTTATGTATATATATATATATATACATACACATATATGAATATACATATATATATGTATATTCAAAAACATAAATAAAATGAAACCTTTTTTACATTAAATCTCAAATTTCACAAAAATCACATCCTTTAACATAAAATTGAGACTTTTGTATTAACAATAAATCACTGTTTGTTGTCTTGTAAAAAATTAAAAAAATCATAATTAAGGAAAGAAATGCTTTTGTAAAAAAACTAAATTTGGTTGTAAAATTGCTAATTTGTGCGATCACAAATTTTGACTTAACTTAAAATTTTAATTTTGTTCATTGAAGGATATCAACTTTTTGCAACATGTTGACATAACAGTACAACAGTTGTAAAATAGTTAATTCTTCTAAGATCATGAATGTTCATAGATTTAACAAAAAGTCTTCGATTTTGACAAAAATGAGCAACTTTTCGTTGTGTCTGCTAAATCGACACTTTTTGAAGTATGCCAGCTGCGCTCACCTCAGATATTCCACTTTTTGATGTCAGTAGCAAATCAAACGAGCAGCTGCGTTGTAACTTTCTCAAAAATGTTTCAGTTTGAAGTATTTGATGCATAAATGTAGTCGTGTGCCAGATTTGATCCTTAAGTTTGACATGTTCTAGAACCACCTCCTTGACTTATTTTGCTAGTTGTCCTCAAAGGATTTTGAAAAAGATGCTACTGAGGCACCGGTGACATACAGTATTGTGCATGAGACATCATTTAGAAAATACTACACCGTGAAGTCCTTCCATTTTGTCTCTCTGACTCCTGAAAAGGTTGCATTCGTTTTTCAAACTGTGCGACCACTCCCAGCACAACATCCTCTCCTCTCAGTTCGCTCATGTTCCCTGCAGCTACCATAACAACCAGCTACCATGTGTCTGACTTATATTGTGCAGTAAAATGACAACTGGGCCTCATGGAAGTTGCTAAATCCTCCTCAGTTTCAGAACTCCATGACAATTTCTTTTTAGAGCGGCTGGGAACACATGCTGTCATTGTTTGTTTGAATGTGACACTAAGTCTTTTCAGTGACAGCTACAAACAGTGAGGACGAGGGACTGAAGGGAGTCACGCATCTGTCATTATATTTGATATTTCTCACATGCAAACACGCACCGTCCCATGTACGACGACTACAAAAAATAACAGAACAGTGCACAGACGTGACTCATAAAAACTAACAACTGGTGCCAGAGATGTTTTTGCCAGGGATGTCACGATTGCTAATTCTTTCCCCAAAATGGATGAGACTTTGTTGCTACATGCTGTAATGAAAACATATCCAGTTAAACATCCGTGCATTATTATGCAGCATCTTTCGGGTTGTTTGTGAAACATTCACAGCTATTTATGACCCTTTGAAAAGCAAGTCACGTCTAATTTGGGGCAAAGTGCCTCACGCTCATTGGTTGTAAACGTGTTATTGTGGCATGCTCGGAGAGATACTCCAATATAATAGGCCAGATGGTGGCGGGATGCCAGGTTTGCATGGAGGCTGGGTAAAGTATTCTGGAAGCCCAAATTAGCTTCTTTGTCATATAGCAGCCAGAGCAGTTGAGTCTGAAAGGGCCTGAAAGTGCTTGTGTGAAGAAACACACATCCAGATACGCAAACACTGTGCAACAGAGTGTGTTAGTCCTCCAAGTTTAGCAATTGAGGGAGCATCCTTGATTCCTGGCAGTTAGATGGATTGGTGTGCTTTGTGTGTGTGTGAGCTGCGAAAAGAAAGACGAATGAGAGAGAGAAGTCAGGGAGAAAAAAGACTGAATGAGACCAATATTGGCCAGTCCAGCTTTCCCTGAGTGACTGGCACTAAGTAGTGGTCCCTATCGTGGAGCCAATAGACTGGGCTTCATCAACCCAGACTGCAGGACCTGCGTGACACAGTTTACGCCATGTCAATAACCCATTTCCAGGCCGTGCATCTTATCCTCTGGTGTCTCAGATTCATTTCAGCACGGACAGAAGCTGGAGAAAGGGAGAATGAGACAACAGAAGGAAGTGGCTTCACATCGTCTGTGAGAATAATCATCCCTCCAGCAAAAGCATGGCAGTCATTATTTCTGTGCAGAGACTTAGAGAGGATTTCTGTTTTAAATGTCTTGATGGTTGACTCAACTTCTGACCCAGTCTGCTGGTAATTGGACTGCTTATCAACACTGATGTCATGTCAAGGTGTTTTGAAGTGCAGAAAAGATGCTCATTAAAAGTGCAAAGATAATCCATTTAATTTCAAACAGGGAGGCATTAAGACAAACTTGCGTCGTGGAGGATTTTAGCAGATATGTCTTTGCAGTGCAGAGATAGTTCAAGGGTGACCATGCTGAGGCAGAGAGAACTTGATACCACGATGGAAAAAATCAGCTGCTTGTGTTATTTGCATATTTATTAACATTTTAAACTCTGGTCACATCTACATGTCAGAATTTGACTGAAAATCTTTTGCCCTTACTATCTCAAAAGGTTTACTGCACCCAAAAATATCTTTACAAAAAGGTGAAGATTAGCATTGAAGGCAGCCTGCAGGGACTTTGCAAATGCATGTGGCACATTGACTACAATCAAAAGCTTCTTTATACATTTTCACACTAATCTGCCTCAAGTTTGAAGCAGCAGGACATACAAAAATAAAGACAAATCTCTGCTCGCCTCCCACCCTCCAAATATAGCATCCTTCACCCGCTCTCTTTGATTTTTGTTTTCTTCGGTTGACATAAAACCTAAATTAAGTTTGAAACAGACATCAGTGTCACCGTCCAGTGAAATGTAAATCTTTCTGAGTTTTGGAAGAGCCACACAGTATCAGGCGATAATTTCATCTGGAGATGCTGAGCTGACCTCACACTCACTCCACATTAAGCTGGAGCTTCACAAAGAAGAAAACACTGTGTTGCTATGTGAACTTTGGCATAATTAACTAGCAAAACCACCCACACTTGCCTACGCAGTAAAGTTTCTTTTTTCTATATCTAGGACAGTAAGATTATGTGATTAACTGTGAACGAGTATGATGTTATGATACTGTCATGTTGCTTTTTTTTAATAGAAGATACGTAAAGATTTATGTTTGAGGACATTTAAGGAACCTGGTATACAAATTGCTACATCATTCAACCAACCTTCTATTCAACCACATAAATAAACTTAACTGAATTTATTCTGTCAAACATGATATGCAATAAACACGACAATGAGCATAACTGAAAGGGCATGTGTGAACTCAAACTTGAAGATAATATGTAAATGCTGTAAGTCAACCTGAAGCGTAACTGAGTTCAATTGTCACTCTGAACTTCTGTTGTTCTTTCAAACTTTTAAACAAAACAATCTGTTATCAAGCTGATATTAGTCACAGAGGGACCTTTCAGAAGCAGCAGAATGGGTTCATTGTTTAATGAAAAACACATTTTTGTTCCTGTAGATCTTCTTTCAATTATGTCTGTGCCACTTTCAGGATGATTTACAAATCTCATAAACCTGTATTTTATTCCCAAAAGAACATAAAGAACATATCAGATGATGAAACTGAGACGTTTTATCATTTCATGGAAAATATGGCAGCAACACATCTGAAAAAAAAATTGGAAAAGCGTTTTGTTTACCTTTGTCTTCTTTTAACAGCTGTTTAACGTCTGGGAAGTGACGAGTCCAATTTCTGGAGTTTTAGAAGAGGAATCTTGTCCGTAATGTCTGATGCAGGATTCTAGCTGCTCAAGTGAACATTTGTTGCAGGATTTTTCATTTTATGACACTCCAGATGTTTTCTGCTGGTGAAAGGTCTGGACTGGAGGCAGACCTGTGAAGTCATGCTGTGGTCACTGCTGGAACAAAGCTCACGTCCCCTCCACTCTCTGCAGCTGCACCCACTTCCACCTTTATTCTTAAGCCCCTGTCCGCCTTAAGACCTTTGTGCAAAACAACGGGAATCTTGCACCTCCTCCAGCTTCCCAAAATGAATTTAAAATCATGATTCATCCAACCACTATTTTAGATGAACTTTTGGACCTGTGGATCTGTTTCTGGATGTGTTCATATATGGTTTCTTCTTTGATGGCATGGATGGGTGGGTGGATGGGTGGGTGGGTGGATGGATGGATGGATGGATGGGCGGGTGGATGGATAGATGGGTGGGTGGGTGGATGGATGGATGGGTGGGTGGGTGGATGGATGGATGGATGGGTGGGTGGGTGGATGGATGGATGGATGGGCGGGTGGATGGATAGATGGGTGGGTGGGTGGATGGATGGATGGGTGGATGGGTGGGTGGATGGATGGATGGATGGATGGATGATGGATGGGTGGATGGATGGATGGATGGCCATTATGGCACAAATAAACATGTTTCATGGTGTCTCTAGGTTGTGTGTGTAGTGTTTTATGGCTTTATTTTTGTATTGTTTGTATGGTTTTATTTTTGCTTCTGTGGGGTTTGTGCAGCATTTTTATTGCAATATTTTACTGCACATATCCCCACAGCCCCCATCAAGCTCGTGAAACTTTAAGAGACCTGTGCATACACAAATTCCTGCACACCTAAAGTAACCAAAGCAACATTTTTTAAGAAGTGTGAGTTTCTCCACAACAATGCGAGAGACTGGTATCACCCTCAAAACTATTACTTCAATAAGTTGTAGCTATTCAGTCACAGGATGTGTTCACACACTGCTTCTGCACTTTTTGTTCTTTCACATTTTATTTTTATTCTACATTTTATATTTACATTGATATGTCAACTTATATGTGATGATTAGGTAAAATTAACGTTTGTATATAAATGACAAGCCTGCATGACTTTCTTAGTACATTGAATATGATCCTTGTCATTGTCTGCTTGGCATGTAATGACATGTATTTCTGGTCCCTGTAATAGAAAATGTAATAATTATGTTCATGGAGATGAGAATTTACCCTCTCATGCTCTATAAATAAACGACACAGTGCATTCCAGGTGTAAATGGCTTTGTGTATGTGTACTCCATTTCATTATCTGTCTCCATACTCAACATTTGATGGCCCAAGAAAATCAATAGCACATAAGTCTATTAAAGTTTCTGTTGTTGTTGCAGTCCAAAGGTTGCAGCGCAGGAAAATGATCCTGATTTTATTATGTACTAGATGTGCACCAAGAAATATTGTGTGCTTGAGCCTTTGTTATTGCTGAGCTGAGGTTATTTCTGTCTTAGGGAACTCTTCCCAATCTGCTCACAGAGTATGGATCACTTAAGTCCTCTTTCTAAATTGCTCTGCAAAGCTTGATGCATTCCCTGTCGAGTTTTTCCAGTGTCGCAGCTTAATGGGAAAAAGTCATCAACAAAGCCGATCTGTATGTTTCAGCAGGCAACACAACAGGATACTGTAATTAAGAATGGTTATCTCCAAATAAGGGCAGACAGAGTAATGACGCCAGATGTGAGTCCCTGAATCAATGGATTTGAAGCTGTCATTATCATTCTTTTAATCTCTTCCTTTGTGCCTCTCTGTCTGTCCGTTTTTCTGTTGGTGTTTGTCTGTCATCCTTGGAAATAACCTCTGTGGCTAATGATCTGCCATGACCTCAGTGAACTTCAGTTGAATAATAAATTAGCAGATCTTGTCTCTGACTCATCTCTGGCAGATACACACAATACACATCCCAAGGTCTTACATGGCAATCACATGTTCAAACCTGATTTCTAAAGAATTATGTCTATTGCGTTATTATTATTATTATTGTTAATTATACAAGTGTTATATGGTACGCATAAGAAGCTCTTCTGTAATGACTTGCACTATGGAAGAAACTACAAATATCCTTCAGTTCTAATGAAGTGTTCTCATTAGTTGTCCTTGGAGCAGGGGGTCTAGTCTGAGCCTGTTTGAGGTTTCTGTGAGTCACCACCCTGCAGGAAAACCCGTTCCATTTGTTGCTATTCATGATCTTGTTCTTGGCGCTGATGATGGTTCAGATTTAGACAATCTCGATGATAAACACTAAGGTCAAGAAGGATATTATGAATCCAAATGTTGTAGTAAGACTTTGGAGTGACCACCTACTTCAAAACAAAACTTGTGGCTTTATTCAAGTAAGTTAGAAATTGTGAGTTCCTATTTGTTGCTGAATGCAGCTATAAGTCACCACCACAAACAAGCTTGTGAACCTATGTGAAACATTGTCCATATATACAGTTGAACCTCAAAGTTTACATACAATGGATAGAAAGAAAGACACAAAACTTTTCTTTCCTTACTGCCTAACATTAAATCAGATAAAAGTCTTTCCTATTTTAGCTCAGTTAGGATTACCAAAATTATTTCTATTTGCTAAATGCCAGAAAATAAGAGGGAGACTTTTCTCTTACTTTCAGTCAGACGTTTCCATACATGTCCTCAGTGTTTGGTAGCATTTAACCTGTTTTGGAAGCTTCTGTCAGTAGTTTGCTGTAATTTTGCTCCACTCTTCCAGGACAACTGGAGGAACTGAGTCAGGTTTGTGGGCCGCTTTGCTCTCACACTTCTTTTCAACTCTATCCACAAATACTCTACAGGACTGAGATCAGGACTTTGTGACGGCTACTCCAAAACATTGGACCTTATTCATAAACAGTGTGTACGCACATATCTGCGCGTAGACTGTGTGTGCGAACATTTGACGCACAGATCCGAGATTTATCAATATTTTCTTAACCAAATTTGTTCTTATTCTGCAAACAAATTTAAAACCTCCTCAGACCACATGTATGTACAAATGAGGAAAACTGAACTGGCTTAGAAAAACAAACACAGACCTTTTAAATACATGCGGAGCATTAAAAAAAAAACAAGTTAATTAAAAAGAGATTTAATTAACATTTTTTTAATCACAAAAATGATTTTTAAGGAAAATGATGATTCCCAAGGCATATGTACTGCAACTAAGTGATTCTCTGAAGCATTTAAACCACCCAACATGTCATTTTCATACCTCATCAAGTCCTGTCCACCCTCGGTTTCCATGGCTACAGGTAGATTTCAGAGAGAAATAGCAGACCAGGCTGGGATTTCACCACCCTCTCTGAGCCGGTCATCCTACAGGTATTAAATGGCATCCTAAGGCTGTTGCTTGATTTTAAATTCTCCTATGATAAACATAATCAGGGGGGTTCCATGGCACAGTTGGAATGCCAAATACGCAATAGACATACCCATGTGTGCATCAAAGCTCATTTCATTTCTTTTTCCACCTGGGCCACAATGAGCTTCTCCAGGGATTCTACGTTCACAGCCCTGGGCCTCATTTATAAAAACTGTTACGCAAGAAAACGTTGCGTGAAGCAGGGTGAAATGTATGGTCACAACATTACTCGCAAAAGACTGGATCTACAAAGAATTTCCGTCGGTCAAAAAGTTCCCAATATTCCGAAACCTTTGGACGACACGTGTAATCTTGCGTAATGCTCCCGCAAGGTTTTCTAGACTGCATTTTAGTGACTTCTGATGGAAAAACAAAATATCACATGGATAAAGACCTCTGCATGGTGCACAGCTGCATATGAGACAATCCTGGGGGGTCTCAGGAGGAATTTTACCACGGAGCACGGCTCCATGATGATGTCACATGAGACAGCACATAAGACAGCAATAAGGTCCATTCTTTAACAAGTCCTTGAAAATTTGTTTGCCAAATCAGACATAACTTCACACAAATTACTCAGTACTGTTCTGATTTCTTCCAGTTCATCAATTGTTTCTCTCTGGTTTTGCAGAACAGCATTCGTCAGCATCCGTCCTCCTCCAGACGTGCATGCGCTTGGAGCGTGCTTGTGTGGTCTCCATGGTTACCATTTTGACCAATAACATTTGTTTAGCCAGCTCATAAACATTGACATTCACGAGCTGCTTTGCATTGATCATTTATGGTTGAATGTGGGCGTGTAGAGGGCAGGACAGGAGGCGGAGCCTTGTACGCAACTG
>JBAMYA010044343.1:0-12559 GCA_037176975.1 Arrhamphus sclerolepis
AAACTTCTCTTTTAACAAAGTCAAAAATTAACATATTTGAAAACCAAACAGCAGTGTGGGACTTCATGTTCTACTCATATCAGCAGAAGTCATTTTACGTCAACTGTAAATAAGTGGAGATAGTGTGACTAAAGTGTGCTTAAAGGCAGCGATGACCCCAGAAAAGTCTCTCTTATCCAAGATTTTGGCCCAGATTTCTTCAGCTAGAAGAAGTAACCTCCACAGTTACTTATACCTCCAGTGGTTTTCTCCAGTGAAGTGCAAGCATAAGACTCTGCAGGCACTTTGTTCACTTCACAGATTTTTTTCCTTCCTTCTACTCAAACAGCAGCTCAACTCACCAAAGGCAAAGGTTTAGAGTATGACTTATATGCTCCACCTTCTACAACTTTATATTGTATGTTGCTAAGCTGAGTACTTCATTGCAGTTTTGCTCTTTGTTTTTGGTGGTACGCCAACCCATTTTCTCCTGCAGCAATTACCCTTAGGGCTGAATAAAAATTCTACTTTAACAGGACTTGACGCTTGGTATAATCAGAACCACCAGTGATGGCACTGGCCCAACACTCAACCGTCCTATAGATTTCTACACTGCCCTGCTGTGCCTGCCTCTGTACCTGTGTTACACCTTGATGAGAGAAGTTCTCTGACCAACTGTGAAATGAAAAGGTCTACGGTATTAAAATGTACTGTAATGTTGCACAGTCTCTATTGTTCTTATTGACATCATTATCATAAGAATTAATTATGTCTTGAACATGTAAAACATGGACGAATTCATTAACGTAACTGTGAAAATTATTTATATCTATCAGATAACAAAACATTTTCAGACTACAGAGCTTTTTATGCTATAAGTGGAGACACAAAATGCCAGCGTATGTTACTGCCTGTTTATTTAATATTAATATGTGGCCATTAAAACATTTAAATGCCTTTGAAATAATTTCTTTGAAACACAAGGAAAAACTTTTTTTAAATAATTTTTCCATCAAACATATTATGTAAAGTGCACCATCAACCTCATAGGGCAGTGCACTTAACCTTTTACAGGTGTTTTACAAATCTATCAACAATAATCTACTTCATTCCTTTAAGTTCCTTTGGTTCCAGAATGAAAATAGATTTTTATCTCGTGCTATTATTTATTTTTATTATCCATGTACCTCTGCAATGTGCACACTAAAAATTATATGGCTTATAATTTAAAACCCAGTGCAACTAGGAAACGAGATGATTATGCTATGCCTGAACCACTGCTTTCTCCTACCATTACGCACACATACACACATATACATCATTTTATTTCACTGGGCTGCTCCCTGATTGGCAAATGATCTTCTCTACCAGCGAATGTTTTGTAAATCTGAGAGGTTTGTCATTGTGAGATAAAGGATTAGATTCATCCTGTCTCAACACATACTTTCAGCTGACACAAATATCACTTCTCCATTTGTACATTCTGTCTCTCGCACACACTGATTCAGTTGTCATGCCATTTTGTTTCTTCTCTTTATAAGTGAAAAGGAAAATGTCGTTCCACAAACAGCTTTTGGGCTTTCTGATTGAAACTAGTCCATTGCTAAATGTCTAGATCTCTGAGATTCTTTTACACACTTGTCTAAGGCCATCTCTTCCTCCATGCCTGTTCTTTTGTGTCTTTTGTCTATCAACATCAACACAGTGTCATTTGCATGAAAAATTAACACGCATTTACTTAAACAAAAAAAAATAGGCTATATTATTTAGCCATTTTATGTCTTATGTACATTAGACCACCATATACCAATTATTTTGCTCAGTGTTCCTCTAGGTGGTTAAGACTCAGTTTTAGTGGTCCGTGTGCGTGTAAGTGTGTGTATGTGTGCGAGTGTGTGCACGCATGTGTGTGTTGCAAAACCAGACACACAACCCTGATCATCAAAATGCACAGTAATCCAGAGGTGGGTCAAGCAGTCCAGTTGCCATGGCAAAAATAAAAATCCAGTGAAAAAAAAGCTGTACACCATACCATAGGTATCTGTATTTTTCTCTTCTTATGTTAACATTTTTATTAACATGGTTTCAGCACATTCAGTGTCATCACACATTCTCAGTTTCACAGTTTTCCTGTACAGTATGGGCATATAGGCTGGATAAACTCACATATAGGCTATCTTCTATAATTAAAAACTATTGAGTTTCAGGACTCCTGAGCTGCAGTTTACAAGGACCATGATGCTGAAACTCGTTTGAACCGTAAAATGAAAGAAGTGTCGACCAAGGCTGTATCTGTTTAATATTCTTATTTAAAGCTTTACCGGTGGAGACATATTTCTGAAGCATGCTGTTTTTAGTTATAATGATACTGTGGCACTGACACAAATAAGCAGGTTATGATGACTGTGTGCGGGAAATGAAACAGGGAAGCGGTTTGGAAAAAAAAAAAAAAAGATTCCATGTAATGTCAAGAACTGATTTTAAATGAATGGTAAAAGGACGGGCAAAAAAACCCCCAATACATATATATGTATATATATGGGTAAGTGCTGAAGTGCCGCTGTCTTTGTGTCTCGTGGGTGTAGCTTGTGTCATGGGGGCGTGTGCTCGCTGGGGGGTGGTTGAAGCCGACGTCACAGCTCATTCCTGGCTGTCAGTGCCAAAATAAAACGACTGAAAAAGTTTTTCTATCGGTATCGAGGGTATAGACACATGGCAGCGACGATACAAGGCGGTAAGAAAAGCCACTGTTTATCCGGGTTGTACTGGTTGTTGGAGCGCGACGCTGGTGTCGTGGCGGAGGAGGCCGTCTTCCTGTGTCTGTTCTGGGGTCGCGCTGCCACAGCCAGCGGGCTGGTCCGTTTTAGCCGACTTGCTAGCTAACGTCAAGTTGAAAGAAAGTGGAGAAGACGCCAACCGGGACTTTATCCGCCAACAGTAACCTATGCGACGGATAGCAGGTAGCAGGGCTCCCCCTACTCCTTTTGCCACGCCAAAGAAAATGCGAGCTGACGCATGCAGTCTTCATATTTCACAGTTTAGACATTTTCCCCTCTCTGTGCTTCTTTCTGTTGCCTTGTCTTTGGCAGCTTCATAGCCGCACACGTAGCACTTCTAAACCGTTTCGACCAACAACTTTGCTCTCGGCGACTTTGCTTTTACGGCTCTGCTGGTTACAACTCGTTTAATAACTGTCTGGACCGTATCGTAAAGCTTTTTTTCTTGTGTTTTGTTGGTGCAGCCGATATTCAAGAAAACTCGCAATTTCCATTATGTTTTTCGTTTGTTTGTTTGTTTTTGTTTTTTACACACACGTCTAGGTATACCTGATTTATGAGAGAAATAGAGACAGTTGTTGTTATATATCCCATTTACTTTGAACGCCATGAGTATGTGGTGCATAGTTCACCAAACCTCAGAAGAAAAACCTTTTAGACTCATGTGAAATGTGAGCGTCTTTGTCAGTTTAAAACGACAGTAAGGACACCTGATGTATTAGTATTCATGCCGTAATCTAACATGCTTGAGCAAATTGGTGTGAGCATAGCTGGCCAGGGAAAAACTTGTTGGTCTGGTGTTGCAATGCGGTAGACAGAAGCCGGTTTGGATTTCCAAATGAACCTGGGAAATTGAACCGCTATTATTTATGTTTGGTCGATATGTCAGAGGGTCATGGTTTGCTGACAGCAGCAGGATGTTCCAGTGGAACAAGGTCAAAAGTGGACGGCAGAGCAGCTCTCCTGTTCAGGCTGTCAGCCGCAGTGAGGAGGCTCTATGTGCTGCCTGTTCCCATGGGGCAGCATGGACCAGCCAGGTGAAGAATACCAATGAATTATTCAGGCACATGCTGCATATGATCAACACCTACCCAGCAGTGTGCATAGTCGCGTCTTTGGGTAATACTGCCTCAGCTTTCCTTGAACATTACAGTTTCTAGATAATAGAGCTTTGGAAGGGTGTCTTGGGTAATAGCTGCTCTTCTTACAATGTCTTCAGTTAGTTAGTTAGTTCGCTGGCATCATACCTATGTGACATACCTTTAATTTTTTTCCAAAACTAAAGGAGAAAACCTTTCAGAAGAAATCATCATGACATGTTAAACTCTTTAACTGAGGTTTTCACCTTGACATGCTTTTTGCTATCACCAATTTCTTACTGTGTTTTGTTGCCTCATATTTTACATAGCAGTTTATATACACTGCAGTGAACATTGTATAATAAAAATAGAACTGCTGGGTACATACCAAAAGTGTCATCTGCTATTCAGAGGTTAAAAGACTGGGATTGCTTTGCAAGCATAAGGATTTAACATATCTGCATTACATCAGTTTTACTGCCATGTCTGCTAGCTAGCTGTAACCTTTGTCTTGCACAACAGGATTTGTCAGCAGTCATTAGTTTTTGCATAATTTCTGTGATTTAATCAGAAATGTAGTCTATGCATCAGCCTCAAACCAAACAAGTGCAGACAAAGTATGTTTACCACAGCTAACGTTAATGCCGAACAGGTGAAAGCTGATGAACATCCACCTTTGCATTCAGTGTTCCCTGTGAACACTCATTTTGTTTCTGGAGGTATGTGTACAGGTTTGCCTTACTCACATTACTGCCTGGTGCAACAAAGGTAGCTGAGAAATTAAGACATTTAAAGTTTATTGTATGCATGAGTTGAATCGAGGGGCTTTAGACTAAGGTTTTCTACAGGTAACACGCGTGGAAGACTAGTGCAAAAAGTTGGTAGCACCACACAAATCAGCTTTGCTGCAACACTTTAATGGTTTTTCAAGCTTAACTGTGATTTTAATTAATAAATGATTGATTAAGACCTATACTGAAGTCCAACCCCCTCCTTAATCCACATACACTAACACTTAAATCTTAAATATATAAAACCTTATAGTAATGTTCTTTTAGTACATATTACATTTAAATTGAATTGAATTAAATTGAATTACCTGGACACTTTTACCCAAAAACCCCTGAAAAAAGATATGAAATTAAATCCAAAAAAACCTTGTTCTATATTTTTGAAATAAAAATGGTTAAAAATAAATAAATTAATGATTTAATGTTCACGTTTTATTTACAGTTTCATCATGATTGAAACACTTTATATTTTTAAATTATCGCCCAGCCCTATGATAGCAATTAGCTTCAGTCAGCTCTTTTTTTTATACTCATACTATGCATGTACATACTCTTAAGTTTCTCGCTGCCTAGCTGTGTCTCTCATGTCTCAAGTTGCAATTTACATCTTGTAATATTAAGTGCAAATGTCTCAGAAGTTATGCAAAATGTGGCTAATGCGGCATTGACTTGCAGTTTATTGCCTGGTTTACAGAAGAGTCCTGGAAAATTCAAATAGATTTTTATTTTATTTTATTAATTTAGTGTACTTAACTGCTTTACAAAGCTGACCAGTCAGTGGTGAGGATTCAGGGATTAATTTGTCCACTCTTGAAAAAAAAAAAAAATAAAATCTAATCAGCTAGTTCCCACATAGTGCACAGTTTTTTAATTTGCATTAACTCATTATTTAAAGATGTATTTGGTCAAAGGGCAAAATGGCATCTAATATACAGGTTATTTAAACTTAAAGAAATAATGCAGGCTACTGACAATAGCTGGTCTTCATAAGGGGTGAATGCAACCTCAGAATAAGCTTTAAAAACAATTTTTCACCAGAATCATTTATGTAACAAAAACCAAAGCCATAAACATAAAAAGGTGGGCAATATTAAGTACATTTTTATTGTTTGTTTTTTTTTATTATTATTTTTGTTAACATAGCATTTAGTAGATGTCTTTTTGTTGTTGTTGTTAAATACAATAAGCCCACAACAACATAGTAAATTGCTCAGTTAGTGTAGCCTGTACATGATTGAATACCAGGTTAGGAAGTTAGAGAGAGAATGCAGATGGCAGAAGGTATTCTTGGAAGAGGAATTTTTAAGAACTTCTTGAACGTAGTGTGGGACAGCTCTGCTCTTGTAGCTAATGGTTGCTTGTTCCACCATTGAGGAACCACATTAGAGTCAACAACAGTCTCGACTGAGATCACCCTGTGTAAAGAGAGGGCAAGACCAGTCGATATTTTTGCAATGAGTGCTGCACACTTGATAACTGAGGTCATATAAGTAGGTGCAGACCCCAAGAGCACCTTGCATGTGAGTGTCAGTGACTTATGTTTTATTTGGAAGCCCCAGGTAGCCAGTGTAGCTCAATGAACAGAGTGGGTCCTTCTGGATTTATAAAAGACCAGACCCGCCACCACGATCTGGGTCTTCTGTAGGGAGTCTTATTGCACAAGCTGGAAGGCCAGCTATAAAGGGGCATTGCAGTAATTGAGTCGGGATAGCACCATGGCCTGTACCAGAACTTGCGTTGCATGTTGAGTCAGGTATGGTCTGGTTTTCTGTATGTTGTAGAGAGCAAAGCAACACGACTGGGAAACAGAAGAAGCCACTGCTATCACTGCTCTTACAGCTTCAGTCACAGAAAGCAGAGTCGTTTCAGTGCAGTGACCCTTTTTGAAACCAGACTGGTTTCATGTCAAAACAGTTGTTTTTTGTGAAGAATTCTGTGACCTGCTTCCATAGGATTTAAGAAGGCAGGTTGTAGCCTGGTGCTGCTAATCATCAGCTCTTGGTGAATTGACCATCGATGGGCATGTATAAAAGCAGATAATTTTGGTGGTTTGCTCCACTGGAAAATACAGGTGAGCAGAAACACAATACCAAGATAGAAAGACATAAGCAATGGTCTTAAAGAAGTTGTTGCCGCACATCAATGTGGAAAGCATTGTTTAAAAAAAAAAAAAAAAAAGAAAAGAAATTCAAACATTCAGTGTTCTACGATGAGAAAGATTATTCACAACTGGATTGCATTCAACAGGAAGTTGGCAATCTTTGTCGGAGTGGGCAGCCCAGAAAATTTACTCCAGGGTAAGAGCAAGTAATGTTCAGAGAAGTACACAAAAAAAAATTGTGGTTTGTTTAGACAACAAGAAAAGAGATTGTTTTTGGAAAGCCTCTTCAGTCTAAAAGTACCATGGAACATGACTGAGGTCCACAAAATTACAAATAAACAAACCATTTCCTGAAGAATGTCCTATAGTTTATATCAAAATGCAGTTGTTTGGCCTTATTTCCCAGAACCTTGTTTGGCAGTATGCAAACTCAATATTTCACCAGAATCACCTGAAACACAGCACTGGAGTGATGATCTGTTTTGTTTTTGTTTATTTGGGGGGTTTGTTTTGCAGTCATAGGGCATGGACACCTTTCAGTCATTGAGTCAACTATAAACCCATCTGTATACCAAAGTATTCTACAGGGAAATGTGAAGCCATCTATCTGAAAGCTAGAGCTACAGGGCACGAAGGGCAAAAAAAAAAAATCAAGATCTGGAAATGGCCTAGTCACAGTTAAAATCTTAACCCAATTAAATTCATGTGGTGTTACTGTCACAGAGATGACCATAAACAAACAAATATACAAAAACATCAGTAAACTGAAGCGAAGTAAGGAAGAATGGACTAAAATTTCTCCATAAACATGTGAGAGACTGATAGTCATACATGCTACTACTTCAAGTGATTGTTGCTGAAGGTGGATTTATAAGCTATTGAATTCTTGAATTATGGGGAAATTTAGTATTTCCCACTTTTTTTTTCTTTTTGTTTTTGGCTTCAATTTTGTTAAATAGATTACGACATATTGGAAGGGGGGAAATATCTATTATTATTTGCCTAATACTAAATCCCTGTATGATCCATAATTTGATTTACATTTTATGCACAGAATGCAAAGGATTAAAAGATCAGGTACTTACTTTTCACATGACTGTAAGTAGCATAGTAAAAGTAAAATGCAGCCTTTGACACTTGTTACGCAGTACATCTCATGAGCTGAGTCAGTTACTTCATCTCGAAAATCCTCTTTTCTTTCTATGCCCAAGCTCTTGTTTTCTTCTTGGGGATTGTTGGTGTGTCCTAAACAACTCACTGTAATCCCTTTGCAAAATATGCATAAAGGAGACCTTTCATTACAAATCAAAATGCTGTGCTATGTAGTGTATTCAGACATACATTTTTCTTGTCATTCTTGCCCTCTGTTGCCTTTCCTGACTGCTCCTCATTTTCCTTTCATCTTCTCTTTCTCCTCTGTGCAGCACTCACTTTCATGACTCAGCTCCTGTTCTCAGCTCATGTATTTTTTCCCCTTCTCTCATTTTCCATCTCCTGTTTTTTATTGACTTGATGAACCACACTGGCTGCAGCTTCATCCTCCCAACACTTCTGTCATCTCAATTACTCTTCCGTTGCTGCACCAGATGATTGACAGTCATCGACTGAACCTGTCAATGTGTATCACATTCTGTGTATCTATCCCTCACCCATCCCTTTTTATCCCCTTTCCCCATGTCATGTTTAGGTGAGTGATGGAGACCAGAGAGTTGACCGTGGTAGCTGGCAGCTTTGTGGGTTTCCAGCTTCTCTTCTCGGTGGCCAGCCCGCGGCTCTCCTCTGCCATCACACCAAGTTATAGACGGCTACCTCTCACCAAGCTCACTGAGTGGAACTCCAGGTTTGTCACAGGAAACCACTTTTCTTCAGTGGACAGCGCTTTTTCTCATACAAATCTACTCTGTATATTTTCACCTTATTATGTGGAAACCAAAACCAGACGCGCTATGAGACTACCAAGACAAACCCAAGAAAGTGCAGCTGCATAATGTTGTTTAAACAGGGTACTTAACAAACTAACCCCAGTTAAGATAACATGAGTTCTCCTTGGAATACCACTCTGAGATGGACCCCAATGTGCTTCATTACATATTGCTACAGCTGTGATGTGAAGGGTCGGTAGAGCAAAAGGTTCCCAGCAAAAACCTCAGAGGTGAGGTGAGGCATCTCTCACTGACATTGTGTTCTCTCTCTGTTTCTCATCCTCTCACCCCCCTTCCTCCTTCCCCATCCTCTCTCTTGTTCTGTAATGCCCCCCCTTCCTCCTCCTCTCTCATCTGTTTGCTGTCAGCTGATAGTTCATCATCCATTTATAGTTGACTCTACTCTGTTTGCCTGTAATGGAGAGAATGGAGTGCATTGACCAAGAAGTCCAAAACAAGTCAAAGGCAAAGCACTGGTGGTTCATTTTAGAGTGGTCTATCCTTACAAAACAGCCAGCGTCCAGTGCATTGTTACGCAGTTACAATTTAAGTACAAGTAGACAAGCAAGAAGGCATTCCAAAAGAAGGATCACAGATGTGCTGAATAAAGTCACTCTTCTGTCCACCCATTATGTCCTTTTACGTAACATGGCCCAACTCAGAGGGGTACATTAAGTCTCTGTTTTACCTTTTTCCTCTAGCAGTGCGTCCCTCTATGACTCCTTCATACTAAGCCATTTCAGAATGGTTGTAATGGACTTGTATAATAGACTGTTGAGCCTTTTTTGGCCAGGGATCAGCAAACACATGTAGCCTGTGGATTGCCCCAGAGGCTGCTCATTGATAGTATAGGAACTGTGATTATGGTAGAATGGAGATAAGAGCCGTTGAACCTCTAGAATATTTCAGTGGCCCTGATAAGCATTTCAAAGGTTAGGGGTGATGATGTTACTGGCCTGATTAAAAGGACTTACACTCAGTTGGAGGCGGAGGATAGCATATATGTAATTTTGTATTTGTGTGTGTGTCAATCCCCAGGTTGGTGTCCACTGTGCACGCCTTGATTGTGGGTTTGTTCTGTTTATACATCCTGTGGTTCGATGATGCAGTCAACGCCAATCCTGTCTGGTAAGATGAGCAGAAAAGAAAAGCTAATGTACCTATATGATATTTATCAGTATAATGCCACAAATTAAATAATAAAACATACATTATATGAAACCAGTGTCACAGGAAATGTTCTGATTTTATTGGCTGGCCTTTGTAATTGGCTGATTTTCGTGATAGGTGGTCAGAAATTTATATTTTAGAAAGCTCCAAAGTCAGGCAAAACCAAAAAAGGTCTGCGTATTTTTATGAGAAACCTGTGTTCTCACATTTGGCAGGAAGGGTGGAGACTGATAAAGGGATGAAGAGGTGAGTGAGAGGTGGGGGACAGTCAGGGTTGCAAGTTAATATCCTTTGCAGTCACAAAGAGGTTGTTCATCTCTTCAAAAAGAAGGTAGGAAGGGGAGAGGCTGAATCTAATGTGTCAGAGGAGTCTACAGAGAGTTGCAGAATCCATGGATTTGCCC
The DNA here is from genome assembly GCA_037176975.1 of Arrhamphus sclerolepis. Lineage (NCBI taxonomy): Eukaryota > Metazoa > Chordata > Actinopteri > Beloniformes > Hemiramphidae > Arrhamphus > Arrhamphus sclerolepis. The sequence continues at coordinate 10,224 of JBAMYA010044343.1, forward strand.
AATGATTACTGTTCCATCCATGTCCCCTTTTTTTTTTTCCATTCTCTCCACTACCACTGATTTTGTATTTTCTTTGTTGTGCATCAATGACTCTTTAAATAAAAACAATTTTCTTCTCTGTTCTGATCTCATTTACTTCCCATAGGCTTTTTGTCTTTCATTTTTTTCACCCCCCTTTTATTCTTCTAACAGTGCTTTCTTTCCCGTCTTCTTTCTCCTCATTTTCTTCTCCCTCCATTTCGCTTCCTCTCCGGCTGTCTAGTAGACTCACTTCCCACCAACAAGACTCATTTTCATAGCCACTAACAGCAGCCTAGTCTCCCACCCAGCCCCCTACTCCTCTCTTCCCCTACTCCACCAGCCGTGGTGAGTGTCTTCCTGCCTCTAGCTGTCCGTTGTAGTCCACCTCTCTGGCTGTCGAATCAATGCAGCACACCTCCCTCACTTTCATTGTCTCTCTGTTGGCCATGGCCAGCATCGCTGATGGAGCAGAAAAGGGAAGAAAAGAGAAAGTAAGTGGGTAGGTGGGGGATGGTTGAGAAATAGAGGAGTCGGATGAAAGATGGGGGGAGCCCTCCCTGTTCCCACTACCAATTTTCATATACTGAATGTTCAGGTGTTTGCCGGTACAGCTCTATATTTTTTCCCTTCTGCAGTAAAAACAAAAAGGTAATTTGTTGATTTTTCATTTTCAATAAATGTCAGCGTTTGTAGGAAAGTTATTTTCATAGTTTAATTTCTCAGCTTATCCTCTTCATGTAGCAGCACTTAGCCGATGCCCAGCACTACTCTAATGCGTTAAAGCTCATCTCGTTTCAACAGCCACAATGGTGCAAGCGTTTATTCTCCAGTCAATCCGATTGTATTACAGCATCATTAAGGCCTGTCACACAGCAGCATTGTTCTCTGCCTGCTGTTTTCAAAAGTGTTGAAGTGGCCACTGTGAGAAAGCGTCATTGTTCTCAGCTGGCTCTTAGCATGGCTTACGGCTTACTGTTACTTTTTTCCTGTTTCACCACCATGGTATTTGTGTGCATGTGTGTGTGTGTGTGTTTCTCACTTGGAGGAGTTTATGTAGTGTTAGATGGTGTGTTCTGTGTCATTTTATGTTTTATTATGGTTTGTGTATTTTCTGATGTCAGAATTTTACAGCACATTACAAGTGTTGCAGCACTTGCATCATGTCCAAGCGACCAACATCTGCTTAGTGAAATGGCAAAAGTATTGGTGTTAACTTTCATGCCAAAAGAATTACTATTGGTAAGCTATATCATACACACAAGTAATATTTAGAAAAAAGAAATATAGAATACTTATTTATTTATTTATGCATATACACACATATTTTTAATTCCAAGATAATTTAGGTTGAAGAATTAAATTCAAATCAGTTCAGTTCTGTGAATAAGGAGGATCTCCTGTAGTCGTCTCTATTGAAGTAAATCTGAACAAACCTCTGACTGGAGACTCTTTTTGAGTCATTGTGTTATGAAGAAGTTAAGCACTGTTATCCATATCCATTTTTTCATTTTATAAAGAATCCTTCTTTGCCCAATCAGCTCTAGAGGCTGCTTCACAGTCTGTACTCTCCTCCACGAACCGTTGGTAGATGTGCAACGTCTTATTGAGTATCTCCACTGAAGGACCTAAGCTTCCTCAAAAACTACGGTCTTCTCTTTGCTTTTTGGAGACAGGATCAGTGTTACATCTTCAGACCAGGGGAACAGATACGCATTTATACTCCCCCATCACCTCCACCTCTTCTCCAATGATGGAATTAGTGCTTGAGTTATTCCTGGCCCCACTAAAATCTACAGTTGTCCCCTCTGTCTTGTTCACGTTCAATATGAGATGATTGTTGTTGCATAATGCCACAGCGTGGACCTCCAATTCTCTATACTCGAACTCATGTCCTCCACTGGTACACCTCACAATGATGGAACAGCACCAAGATCCATGACCAGGGTGGAAGATGAGACTGTTGAAGTGGAACAGGGAAGGGTTCAGGGACTGTAAGAGCCTCTACAACTGGGTACAAGAGAAGAGATGCTAAGCTTGTTTCTGAGTTGAAATCATTGAAGAATGTATTTAGTTCATTGGCCCTGATCCTCCTTCCGTTTGAAGCCTGTGATCTTTTTCATCATTGACCACACATCTCATACATCCTTCAGCTGGAGCTTCTCCAGCATTTTCCTGTAGAGAGATTAGAGATGCAGTACTCAATAATTACCCATCTCTTTGTCCGAAGGGTCTTTTCTTTTTTTTTTCTTGTTCAGCAGCTCTTTCAGGTCACTAGTGATCCAGTTTTTTTTCACTTACTGTCTTTCTCAGTCTCT
>JBAMYA010044344.1:0-12555 GCA_037176975.1 Arrhamphus sclerolepis
CCATATTTTAGTTTAATGGCAGTTTCAGATCTCACTTCCTGTACTGCCAGAAAAAATATTATTGCACCAGGAATGCCAAAAGCTAGTATTGGCATTCCTCCTTCTTCTGTCCTGATTTTGTAAAATGGACACACAAACACCTAGAAGCACCTTCTTCTCAAAGCTGAAGAAGCAGCAAACACTTCCAGAATTACTAATGACATCTATTACTAATTGTTAATTAATATCAGTGTGTCACTATATGTGAATGCTTCTGAGGTATGAAAAATGAATAGGAATCATTAAAAATGTAAAGAAGATATCAACCATGAAAAGGAAACTATTTTCTATTTTTGAAACGTGATTTAAAGGTTGTGGACCATTTTCATTCATTCATTTTTTCATTTATTTTCAGTGATAAGACATGCCTAATGCACAACTGCCCAGACTGTGTTGGTTAGCTTTTTTCAACATTTATATCTTAATAATAAAAAAATAAAATGTGTTAGCGGCTACAAAATACCTTAATTTTGCTCTTTCATCAAAGTTCTTTTCAGCTGTCTAACTGCTCCTTGTTTTTGTCATTCACTGATCAGACTGCAGTTGAATACTGAATTAAAATGGCTATTGCTAAATTTGGAGCCTGTTTTGCAATCTCTATGGTAATCCAGAGTGAGAGAGACAGAGTCAAACTCTTGCACAGAAAATAATTAAGGTTCTGCAAAGATGCTATGGCATTTTTGCTTGTTGACTGAGAAATTCTTGCTTAAGATGTATGATTTAAGTTGCTTAAAGTGATGCAAAAATATCAATGGATCAGAAACATTAAAGGAACACTTAAAGTCACACATCAGAAAATTATATTAAAATCATTACGATACATTTTACAGCTTGTTAAACAAAATGCCATAAGTAGACTCCAACATTTTCATTCATTTATCATTTTCACATTAATATAATTTACCTTTTACACCATGAAATTTAAATGTTCCAATATATATTTTTCTGTCGCAGTATAGTTGGTGGTTGTATAATTCAATGATTTATCGAAAATTAGTCGTAACCAACATTCAGAACCAATAACGTAGAACCCGCTCATGTCAATTATTTCAATTGTTTTGCTTTGAAATACTCTTTAAGTGACCATATATAGTGAAACTGTGGGTGTTTCCTTTCACTTTTATTTTCATTTTAAAATCAAAGATAAGTTCTATCTTGGAAACATTTCCCACTTTTAATAGTTGATTCCATTTGTGACTCACAAAAAACCTTGTCAACAATCAATGATAAAAATAAAATAAAATACAACTCTACCAAAGTAATCGCTCATTTATCATAATCAAGGTTACTTGTCCAATTGATTATTGACTTTTAGGTCATGTTGCCCAGTCGTAAAATATATATTTGGCTTGAAATATACATCGCTGACACACGTATCCTGTGTTCATTTGACACGTCTGTCGTGCACGTACTCCAAAAAAGACGCGACATGTACGTGAGCTGCTATATTCACATTAGGGGCCCTGGAGAAGGTCAGAGCACTTTTGACCTCGAGTTTTAACTGTCAAATGCTGACGGTGTTTCTCATCAATGTTGGGTAAACAAACCCCCATCGAACGACACCATTTCTACTGCTTATATAGTTGTATTTCCCACTCTAGTATTCTGCCCCCAAACAGTTACCATCAATATTACACGCTCTGGCAGTGTAATATCAAGAAACGTTCACAACGCAGTTGGTTGTGTTTATTAATGGACGCGAACAGCAAGTTCAATCAAACAGCAAGTATATTCCTAGCCTTAGTGGGAAAAAGGTAATATCTACCTAATTATTTAAAGTACTGCATCAACTTTACAGTAGCTGATTCACCACTTTTCAGGTTGGTAAAGAAAAATGTAAATGTGTAAGTTGGCCTCACTATCCACCCAAGTCAGGATTTCCTCAAATCAAAGCAGATCCTTTTATTCAGTTGGACTACTTTGGTACCTGGAATTTATTGTAAGCACCCCTTTAATAGAGGTAATAGATTTTATTTGTAGTTATCAGGATTCGTATGTTAAGTTTTCTATCGCGTCATATTTAAATGTCCCAAAATGAGTCCTGCTCTGATTCACATAAACACTAGATGTCTTCATATGCGAGTCAACTGAAATTTCTATACTCACCTCGCATGCTGCAATGTGCCTAAAGTAAACTAAAAAAAAAAAAAAAAACTATATCTATTTCAGAGAGGGTGCAGTGCATGGTTGGAGCTGCTCAATAATGGCAAAGGCAAGTTAAAATTAGAATTATTTCAGTCAACATTGAAAGAAAAATGATTTGAAGCAGTTATGCACTGACTTTTGAAGCATGTTGCATTCATCAGACATAACATAAAATTGTTGAAATTTCCATGGTAAACTAAAAGTTTAAACTAATAAATCATTAAGAACAATTAAGAAAATCCTGGTGAAGCCATTAAAAAAAAAAAAAAAAAAGAAATCTGTAAATATTTTTGGGGTAAAACACCTGCAGAAACTCAAAATTTAAGTTCCCATCTGGGCAAAAATAATTTACCTTTTAGTTATTTATCTTTTTACATAAATAACACAATTAGAAGGAAGGAGTTATTAACCTGTGATGTGGTCTTTGAGTTGAAAGGGTTATAGTCTGATTTAGCCAGCTGGTATTGATTATGTTGGGAAGTGATGTAATATGCAGAGCTGATGGTAGAAGTTCATGTATTTTCACAGCATGTACCACAAAATCGACTCTTCATCAGGCAGAACAGCCTTCTGCAATAACTTATTAGTTTCTGTCTCAGTAATTCCATGCACATAAAACTGGTTCAATACTCGGGCTCATAGACTGTATATCAAATGGACATGGATAAAACCAGTGTGACTAAAGTTAGCTTTTACTGCTCACACACTTTTTTTTAATAACTTAGAAACCCTCTTGTTCTTCATAGGGCTTTCGTTGTGAAAGATGTGCATGCATGCCGTATACATTGAAAGACCTGAATGTTGGAATGAATGAAGAAATTCAGTGCTAGCATGCTAGCATTGTGAGGGCAAGCGGTACATGTCTTCATCAAACTCCAGCAATAGATGCTTTACTGCAGTCTCATGCCAAACCTTGATAATTTAATTTTTTCTGACCATTAATTTAACATTCATATGTTATGAATCATGAGAAAAAAAGGTTCCTGTTGTCGGCAGTAACTAATCTATCATTACCACCATGTTACATATTCTCAACATTAGATGGCCGTATGAGGGCTGGGAGAAGTGATCTCCAATCAGTATCACGATTAATTGAACAAGATGCCTCAATTACAATTAATGAACCATTATTTTTGCACCAATTTGTCTTTTGCCCTCGTAGATCACTGACGAGGTTTTTTTCTGCAAATGTACTCGACTATTAAAACTGGGATATTTTTCTAATAAAGCTTATCTTTCATTTTAAAATAAGTGAAAGCAAGCACACGCAGTTTAAAAATGTATGATCATTAAATTAATATTTCAAAGATGAGAAATAATTGAAATGAGCATGGTTACATCGACTATTGGCTCTGAATGTCATTGTCAATTAATTTTTGATTAATTGCCCAGCACTACTCTTTGCTGTCATGTTGTTCAGCCTTTAAGAAGTTATTGTGTTTAAACGATCGACTGCCTGCAGTGGAACACACTGTTTCATTGTTTCTTTTAAGTTTTTATTTGTTTGTTTTTTTCCATGCTTTTGTCATACATTTAAAAACAAATAAAAATGTTTTGTATCTGAAAATAGAACATACTCTGTATTGTTTTTATTAATAGCCAGCTCTAATTTCACACCACTGAAGCAGGTTTGCTTCACCCCAAACATTTAATAGATAAGAGGGTTCTTTCTTTCCTCTTTGCTCGGCTCCTCTCTTCTGTCAGGGATTAAGGCCAAGAAGGATTATCTGATCTCTGCCCCGTTGACGGTCTGAAAGACCCCACATATGAAATAGAACATTTGTTAATTTAGTGGTTTAAAAACCCAACAGCATAAAGTTGTATCTCAGCCAAACTGCTTTAGTCCTTCATCTTATAAACCTAGATGTGTAAACCTAAAGGTTGGACCTTTGTAAACATGTATAGGTGGAACATAACTTCTTTGTACCTCAACATAAACCCGAGTAGATTTAGATGACTGAACTCGTTGTCTCCTGGCCACGTTTGTTAGTCTGCAGCCGTAAGTGGTGGCAGAGAAACTTATTTTGAGTTATGAAGTACCCATGTGTGGTTTACATTTGAAAAAAATGTATTTATTAATTAGGCTACACTAAGGAATGTCATTCAAATTCAATATGCTTTTCTCATATTTGATCTAATAGCTATTTCTTATGTAGTCAGAGCTGAGAAGCTACTTGTCCTGTGGTAATTGTCAATAAGAAACACATGTTTAGTTGAAATCCTAATAAGATGCTGATAATTTATCAATTGGACAACCATATACTGTCTTTTTTTTTTTAAATCTTTTTAAATGTTTTCAGCAACATAAGAAATGGTTGTGTTATATAATAAAATTGTATTTAATTTGTATTACATTGCATTTATTACCTTTAGAATATTTCAAAAATATTTGTCTCAAACTGTCACGCTGACACCACTGATAGTCTTTGATTTGAATGAGGTCGGTCCCATGAAGTGTCAGTCACTGGATCTGAGGTGAAGGACGAAGACTGAACTCAGGTCCCACATCTTATAGGCATAAAACAAGCATTTACTGTGGACGTGGCCTCTTAAATGGCTGAAAGGGTTAATCTCCCTCTCTGTGTGTGTGTGTGTGTGTGTGTGTGTGTGTGTGTGTGTGTGTGTGTGTGTGTGTGTGTGTGTGTGTGTGTGTGTGTCAAACATTGCAGCGATGGGACTCAATCTCAGGCTCATATATGGGGTTGCTGGACTGCACTGTGCCTCTAGGGGGAGATGGGAGTGGTGAAAAAATGATTGTCCATGTCCTTGTCAGTGTGCTTCATGTGAGGCTATGTGGGTGTATCTGTGTGAATGGGGGTCCACTGTCCAGTCTGGGTTTGGGGCTCTTTCCTGTTGGGCTTGCCTGGGTGGTGCCTTGTTGAGGGGGTTCTTGCCCCCTCTGTGCCCATTTCCACTTTCCCCCGCTGCTCTCGCAGCTGCACGCACCCTTGGCTCTAAGGTTTCCACCTTGGGCATCGGGGTGGGTGCTGGCCTTTTTGCCTGGTGGGGGGTGTGGCCCTGGGGGGCCCTGCTATTGGCCTGCACTGGGTGGCTTCTGCCCAGCGGGGTCCTGGCCTGTCACCGAAGGGTCCCTGGCTGTCTTCTGGGGCTCTACCTGGGCCCCATCCCCAGCACAGCTACCTGCTGGGCTGGGGTGGGGCTTGCTGGCAGTGGACATCCTCCTGTCCCTCTTCTGGTCCCCCATGGAGGCTGCTGGTTGCCTGAGTCTGGGGGTCTTCTATGTCTGCTTCTGGTCTTTTAGGTGGCGTGGTTGTGCCCCCACTCGTAGTGCAGTTCAGGTGAAGCCTTGTATACACCTACACACACACACATACATACACAGGCACACACACCTGCTCACTCCACAGGTTTGATGGGGACAAATTATTGCAGTGGTCTGGATTGAGTTTTGGAGACCTGGGATGGTTGCTGGTTTTGTTTCTGCCTGTTTTTGTCTTTTGCTTGTTCTTGCCTCTTTCAGATTCCCAGTGTCTGTCTCCCAGTGTCTCGTTGGTGTGGCTGTAGTGTTCTCTTGTCTTTCACAGTTGCAGCAGATGTTTGTCTCTCTCCCCCTTCCTTCTCTCCCCCCATCCCTGCCCCCTCACCCTCCTTGTTCACAAAGAAAAAAAGGTTCATATTAAATGATGAGAAAACTTCAGTGGGCTTCTTGCCTGCTGTTGCCTGGAAAAAATAGTTTTATAACTTACCTACTATTATTAGTTTAAGTTGTTGTATTAGCCTAAGTACTTTTGTTGGTTTTCTAGTTTCATTAGATTAATTAATTTGATTTGAATTTTTTTGGAGACGACAGCCTGTTACAGCAGCTCTGTCCCTTCTGACCCTTGTTTCGTCTTTTTCTCCGTTTTTCTTTCTAACTTTTTTGTTAACTGAACCTTGCAAAGTTCTTTGTTTATTTACTGCAGCGTTCTAGTTGTAGTACTAAGTTGTGACAATGTACACGTACTCTCGTGAGGAACTACTCGGTCTCAAACTCGGAGCCTCCTCAGGATGTTCTTCCTGACGCTGCTCCTCAGGATGTTCTTCCTGAGGAGGCTGAGGTCATTCAGCGTCTGCAGCAGGTTTCTCAAGACCTTCTACCAGTCCATGGTGGCCAGTACACTGTTCTTGGCTGTAGTGTGCTGGTGGGGTGGCGTCAGGACTGGTGACGCCAACAGACTCAATTAGCTGGTGAGGAAAGCCCGTTCTGTGGTGGGTCTGGACCTGGACAGCCTGGAGGTGGTGGCTGAGAAGAGGGTGATGGACAAAATCTGTTCAGTCCTGGACAATCCTTCTCACCCTCTGCACAACTGTGGCTGATGGGCAGCTCATTCAGCCAGCAGATTATTCCACCCAGGTCCTGGACCGAACCACCCAGGTCCAGGACTGAACCACCCAGGTCCTGGACCGAACCACCCAGATCCAGAACCGAACCACCCAGGTCCAGGAACGAAGCACCCAGGTCCTGGACCGAACCACCCAGATCCAGAACCGAACCACACAGGTCCAGGAATGAACCACCCAGGTCCAGAACCGAACCACCCAGATCCAGATGTGTGTGTGTGTATATTTTTGTATTTTTATCTTTATTTATTGTTGCATTATGTATATGTGTGTATGTATATATGTACGCATAAAAAAAATATATATGTGTGTGTATATATATATATATTTATTTATATATTTTTATATTTTATTTCTTCCAACCCGTATTGTCAGTCTATTGTAAGTTGCTGTGATACTTGAAACCCCCCTGTGGATCAATAAAGTATATCAATCTATCTAAATTTATCTAAATTAGTTTTCTAGTTTTATTCATTGAATTAGTTGTTTTAGTTTAATTACTTTTGTTGGTTTTCTAGTTTTATTACGTTAATTAGTTTTATTAGTTTTCTAGTTGTATTAGCTTATTTACTTCCGTTGGTTTTCTAGTTTTATTACGTTAATTATTTTTATTAGTTTTCTAGTTGTATTAGCTTATTTACTTCCGTTGGTTTTCTAGTTTTATTAGATTAGTTTCATTAGTTTTCCTTGTTTTATTAGTTTTATTAGTTTTATCAGGTTAATGTTTGAATTTCAGGGAGCTTTTACTTTAATTTACTTCATCATTTAATGTTGGACTTAATTTGGTTTTAAATATGTTCTACTACTGAGAACCTGGTTTACCTTTTGGTCCTGGTTCTCCTGGTCTTCCAGGGAGTCCGTCTCTACCTGGAGGTCCTGAGGACAGATCGATGAATTAGTCCCCGTACAGCTGATAAAACCAGACCTGATCCCTGAACCAGCAGACCCACCTGCTACCAGGTTCATGGTGCTCATCTTCCTCTCCAGGTTCTGGTTGGTGCTGTTCAGCAGGTTCAGGTCTGCTCTCAGCCGGTCCAGCTGACCGTCCTCCCCACACAAACTGTCCACCTGTTGTCATGGAAACCAAAACAAACATGACGAAAACTGGCACCAGGAGGGAGTTCCACTCGGTTCTGTTGTGGGTCCAGAATCTTTCTGGCTTTATCTGCCTCCTTTTCAGAAGTAAAAGAGAAATGTAAGAATTCTAGTTTTAAAAAAGTCACCAACTCTCATTTTACAAATTCCACATTTTCAACAAAAAAAAAAAAAAAAAAATCAGATTTTCTAAATTTTGGCTTTACAATAAATAGATAAATAATAAAACAAAACAAAACAAAACAAAAACTAAAGCATTCAGATAAAAAAAAAATCCATAAAAGTCATAATTGGATTTTAAATTTCTGAATTTCTTAGACAAAAATCAAGTTTGAGGGAGAAAAAAGTCAATGACTTCACAAATTTATGATACAAAACCAAAAGATTACTTACGACATGAATTTGAAAATTTAACAAAGAAAAAATTTGAAAAATCTAATGACAATTTTTTTTAGTTTGGAATAAACAATTAATAAAATGTTTATTGTTTGAAAATAAAAGTCAAGAATTCTCCCTAACTCATATGCTGACTTTATATATTTGCAAGTTTGTGAGAATAAAATAAAATAAAATTTATAATAATTTTTCATTTGTAATCATATAATTTGATTTTATTCAAATTTGTGGTAAAAACATTCAGACTTTATAAATTCTCATGAAAAAAAAAACTCTTTAACATCACTTCAGAATTTAGAAAATTTGTTCAAAATAAATGTTGTGGTCAGACTGAACTTGGACCAGGACTGAACTGGTCCAGGACTAAATTGGACCAGGATTAAACTGAACCAGGACAGGACTGAACCAGTCCGGGGCTACGCTGGACAATGGCTGAACCTGGACCAGGACTGAACCGGTCCATGACTGAACCTGGACCAGGATTGGACTCTACTGGACCAAGACTGAAGGGGACCAGGACCTGGCTCTTCAAGTCCTGCAGCTGGCTGCTGTTCTGGATCAGGTTCTGGACTTCGTCCCTCAGAGGAACCACATCGAAGTTCTGCCTCACTGGTGTGGGTGTGACCACAGAGCACTGCAATGTATATACTGGAGACAGAAGAAAAAAAAAGTCCTGTCAGCCACCTGTCCTGACATGGTCATAGCACTCACCTGCGTGGTTCCTGATTGGTCATCAATGCTATGATGTCATGGTTCAGGTACCTTTGTAGAGGAGGAAGGCATTGAGCAGCATCTGCAGGACCACGTAGATGCTGAGCAGGTGCAGACACCACTGCCGTCTGGGTTTAGCAGGCTTCAGGTCTGAATAGCACAGAGAGGACACTGACTAGCATGGTGCTAGTTACCATGGCGCTGGTTAGCATGCTGGCTAGCGTGATACTAGCTAACATGGTGCTAACTCATTACTCTAATGAGGTTTATGAGACATTCCAGTAGCTAGTTAGCCATTAGCTATTTAGCTGGCAGCAAGTTAACAAGTAGCTTGTTGGTGAGTAGCTAGTTAGTCAGTAGATAGTTAGCTAATGAATCTTCTTGTCCTTCCAGTTCTCTTCAGTGGTCACCTCAGCCAATCACCTGCCTCCAACTCTCCTCAGCCAATCAACAACCTCATAAACCTCATGTCTGTTAAATAAACATGCTAAACTGTTAGTATTAAAAGTTAAAACTTTAGCTAGATAGCTGATCAGATATGATAAATGTTGGCAACCTAACGAAGTAATGATTAGATTAGCAAACACAGAACTGAGAAGGAAACCAAAAACTTGAACCTTTGAACAACTGTCCCTGCCCTGCAACTGTCTTCCAACTATCTTTAAACTGTGTTCCGACTGTACTCCATCTGTCATCCAACTGTTCTCCAACTGTTCTCTAATGGTCCTCCAACAGTCCTCCAACAGTCTTTGAAATGTCCTCCAACTGTCCTCCACCCATCTTCCAAGAGTCTTTCAACTGTCTTCTAACTGTACTCCAACCATCCTCCCACTGTCCTAGAACTGTCCTTCAACTGTCCTCCAGCATCCTCCACTCGTCTTCCAACTGTCCTCCACTCATCCTTCACCTGTCCTCAAACCATCATCTAACTGTCCAACTGTCCTCCACCCATCCTCCAACTATCATCCAACTATCCTTTAACTTTCCTCCACCTATCCTCCAACTCTTTTCCAACTGTCCTCCACCCATCTTCCACAGTCTTCCATCTCTTTGAACTGTCCTCCAACCATCCTCCAACTGTCCTCTAATGGTCCTCCAACTGTTATCCACCCATCTTCCAATCGTTTTCCAGCCATCCTCCACCTGTCCTTCAACTATCTTCGAACTCCCCTCCACCCATCTTCTAACGGTCCTCCAACTGTCTTCGAACTATCTTCCACCTATCCTCCAACTGTCCTCCACTCATCTTCCAACAATCCTCCAACTGTCCTTCAACAGTCTCTATCCATCTTTCACCTTTCCTCCAACCATCCTCTAACTGTCTATCTTCCAACTGTCCTTTGACTTTCCTCCACCCATCCTCCAACTGTCCACCATTGTCCTCCAACCGTCCTCCAACCATCCTAAATCTGTCCTCCAACCATCTTTCAATTATCCTCCAACCATCATTCAGTGTCCCCCAACTGTCTATGAACTGTCCTCCAATTGTCCTCCAACTATCCTCTAACGGTCTTCCACATGTCCGCCAACCATTCTCCAACAGTCCTTCAACTGTCTTCAAACTGCCCTCCACCCATCTTCCAACGGTCCTCCAACTATTCTTCAACTGTCCTCTACCCATCCTCCACCTTTCCTCCAACCATCCTCTAACTGTCCACCTGTCCTCCAACAACTACCTTCCAACTTTCCTTCGACTTTCCTCCACCCATCCTCCAACTGTCCACCACCATCCTCCCGCTGTCCTCCAACCATTATCCAACTGTCCTCCAATCATCCTCCAACTGTCTTTCAACCATGCTCCAACCATCCTTCAATTGTCCTCCAACCATACTCTAACTGTCCAACTGTACTCCAACCATACACTAACTGTCTTCCTGTTCTCGTACTTCAGTTGTCCACCAACAGTCCTCTACCCATCATCCATCTATCCTCCAATTGTGCTAAACTCATCATTCACCTGTCCTCCAGTTATCCACCCATCCTCCAACTGTCCTCCAGCTGTCCTCCACCCACCCCCAACTGTCCTCCATCTGTTCTCTAATGGTCCTTCACCCATCTCCCAACTATTATCTGCTATCCTCCATCTGTCCTCCAACCATCTTTCAAATGTCCTTCAAACTGTCCTCCAACTATCCTCCAACTTTCCTCCCACTGTTTTCCAACTGTGCTCCACCTGTCCTTCAATTCTTCCTCCAACTGTCCTCCAACCATCCTCCATCCATCCTCCAACTGTCCTCCAGCCATCCTCCAAAGGGTGGAAGATGGGTAGGTATTTTTGAACTATCCTCCATCTGTCCTCCAACCATCTTTCAGTTGTCCTCCAACCATATTTTAAATGTCCTACAACTGTCTCAAACTGTCCTCCAACTTTCCTTCCAGTTTTCCAACTGTTCTTCAATTGCCCTCCAACTGTCCTCCAACCATCCTCCATCCGTCCTCCACCCATCCTCCAACTATCCTCCACCTGTTTGCTAATGGTCCTACTGTCATCCACCCATCTTCAACTGTCTTTGACTGTCCTCCAACCATCCTCCAACTGTCCTCCAACTATGCTCCAAATATCCTCCAAATGTCCAGCTCTCCTCCACCCAGCCTCCAACTCTTTTCCAACTGTCCTCCAACCATCCTAAATCTGTCCTCCACCAATCTTCCAACTGTCCTCCCCCGTTCTCTAACGGTCCACCCACTCATCCTTCATTTGTCCTCCAACTATCCTCCATCTGTTCTCCAACGAACTTTCAATCGTCCTCCAAATGTTCCAATCTTTCAACCATCTTCCAACAGTCCTCCATCCATCTTCCAACTGTCCCCCAACTGTGCCCCAACGATTCTCCTACTGCTCTCCACCTATGCTCCAACTGCTAAACCCTCTTCCTGTCCTCCAACAGTACTAAAGGAGAAAATGTTTTTTTCTTTTTAAAATTTTAAAAGTCAGTTAAGAAAAGTTTTGATTTTTCCAGAAATGAATAAAAGTGCGAAGAAATAAATTGCAGTTTTACAACAAAAAGATGACATCAGAGTTATCAAACATCCTTGCTCAGGATGCTTCTCCTGATGCTATTCTGAGTGTTCTGTGGTATTGAATATTGGACTTCAGAACAGACACTAAGTAGGACAGAGAGTTCTGATGTCATCATGTCAGATAAAACCATCATGACAGCTAAGTTCTCCTCATTCAGGTCATGGTGGTCTTCAGAGGATTCTACCCAGAGGCTGTTAGCTTTTCTTAGTTTTCTTGGGTTTATTGGTTTCAAAACAAGAAAAACAATATAAGCAAATCCAGATGTGGCTTCAGCCTGGAGCCTCCAGGTTGTGTAATCTTCTTTCCTCCAGGTACTCACCGTCAGTCTGGAACCTATACTGCTCCGTCCTGCTCAGAGACATGTTGAACAGCGGATTGCAGTAGCTGCTGGAGGTCTTGGCGTCCACGGCCGTCTCCATGCTGTCCGTTAGTCTGTCCTCTCCGAGGGCTCCAAGTCGCTGTCCTGGAAAGAAAAGAGCTTGTTCCCTGATTTTAACAGAATCTGTGAGCAGAAGGAAGTCAGTGAGTCACCGCTGAGCTGCTGAAGAAATCAAGAATCTGGACGGGAACGTCAGCTGGAGATGATCAGAAACAGGAAGTTAGAAGGGCCAACAGACGACAAGAAGAGGAAGAGAAAGACGGAGAAAGAGAAGTCTTTTATTCAGGATTTACTTTAGAAATACAGAGACAGACAGACAGACAGACAGACAGATGGATAGATAGACAGATTAGATAGATAGATAGATGGATAGATAGATAGATAGATAGATAGATAGATAGATAGATAGATAGATAGATAGATAGAT
>JBAMYA010044345.1:0-12555 GCA_037176975.1 Arrhamphus sclerolepis
CAGCATATACCCCCCCCACACACACACAAAAAAAAAAACCAAAAAAAAAAACAGTGTATATTTTTATGGGTCAGATTAATTACAAAAATAATCACGGAATACTAAATAGAGAAGAAAAATAAATTCAGTATTCAGGATTTTAAATTATTTTTTAAAGTCGACCTCTTGGAGGGCTTCATCTCGTTAAAGGATGGTGCTTGCCACACGATATTATCTTTCTTATCTTTTCTTTTTCTTATATTGAACTTCAATTATTTAAACCTTTTTATGTAGGTCCCTAATAAAAAAGGGTCTAACTTTCTTTTTTAAAATTCAAATCTAAATCTAAATCTAAATATCGTATCTGCATGACTTTGTATTTCTGATAATCACCTCCTAAAGCTTCTGAACTGATTCTAAGAGTGCGTTTGACGGGTTTTAATGGGTGAATTTAGTACATAAGTATGAATGGATGGAAAAGATGCTACAGAAGAGAAATTATTATTATTATTTTTTTTTTTGAAGGAGAAAGCAAACAAACTGAGAGGAACGTGACCTTTCCATCAGCACAGGCTAGAACTTTGTGAACGCCTTGACAAGGCCTCTTATAGCTTAAAAATGAATGAGCTGCGGAGTAAAACTCACGTGCTAAATGTCAGCCAAAGGCTTAAGATTGTCCATTCTCTGCTTTGAGGACTTCTTCCAAAGCTGATTTCAGCTACTGTGAAAAATACTTCAAGATTTGCAAATGCAATTCCACCTCCATCTGACCTACTTTCAATACCTTAAAGACTTTCAGAATGAATGATTGAATTTCCTTTGAATAACGAACTCAAGAGTGACTCTTGTAACACATTTGATTTCAGTGAATTAAAAGCCAACTGAGGAGAATGGTATACTTCATCGACATTAGAAGTCATCAATGACACTCAGGAGGCAGCTGTGGAATTTTGGTTAATGCTGAAAAGAACCCTCAAAACAACCAATACTGATATTCTGAATGAATTATAAAGCTTTGATAATGCTGTGGATCCCTTTTAAGATTATATAAACCTGCACAGCAGTGACTTCAGCAAGATCTTTCAGGATCTCTGTATCAGAGCTGCACAACATTCAGGAGGAATAAAGACCATTCCTTCTCAGAGAACTGCTTCCGCTCACACACATTTGTGGGACGTCTGGTGTGACATTTGGTCAATATAAGAAATACGAAAATGGAACGTTTGACAAAGGAGTCTATGCAACATGTGATTCAAAGAATGAAAAAACAAACAAACAAACAAATCTGTGTCATGTTGCAAAGAGGTAGGTCAAAGCCAATCTCTAGCTGTCAATCAGGCAGGTCAAATGACGTCCTGGCATCCAATTGGTCGTCTTTATTGCTTAATATAAATTTATCTGATGTAGTACAAAAAAAAAATAAAAAAAATCACAATTTTAATAATAAAATGTGCTTAAATGAAACATGATCTGGACTGAATTTGAAATCAATCTAATAACTGGAGAATAATTATAATTACTATCATAACTGGGACATTTGGGGTTGTCTTAAAACTGTCAGGCTCAAAGCAGAGACGGACACAAGTGCAGACTTTGCAGAAACAAGAAGGATTTAATCTTTAGGACAAAGGCATGCGTTGTGACGCACAAAGACAGAGTGGTGTTCGTATTCACATATGGAACAATACAACACAATGTTGCTGGGTCGGTGCAGGGTACATATAGGGAAGAGACCAGGTGAAGCAGATGAAGATGATGACAGCACAGGTGAAGTCCATGATGATGAGAACTGAGGGATTCTGGGAGTTGTATTGTTGGGGCCGGTGATCAGAAGGCTGGCTACTCTGACCGAGGTAGCTGGGAAGGAGCGGGCATGACAAAAACCTTGACATCCCTTGACACTTGTAGGGACAAAGTTGCCATATCTTGTCGCTCTGACTTATTTCTTAAAGAATCCAAGAATCAAAAATGCCTTTCATCAGGTTTTTCTCAACCCCGAGTCCTATGATTAAAAAATGAATGTAATCATCCTCCAGGAACGGGAAAATCTGTGATTCAGAACCAAAGAACAAACACGTGTGAGCTTCCTGCTTTGCCTCTCATGAGTCATCACCATGATGTGTGCTTGGCGTGGTGTGTGTGTGCTACACTGCGCTGCGCCACTTTGGCCAGAGTTCACAGTGGCTCCGCTGCTTTTACAGCAGCACAAAGGACACAGGGTTGACACAACCTTTCACCTAATTCAGTGCCTGTTGATGTGGAAGATTCACGGTGACACCATCAGCAGGTGAACAAACCCAGATCACCTGATTGGCTCCAAAAAAACAACAACAACATTGTAGTATACAGCTACCAATTAATATCTAGTCACGCTTGATTTCCTTGTAATATAATTCTGAACTTTGACCATCACTATTCTCATTTCTTTTTTCCTCATATATCATGTTGCAGCCTTTCACGCATTGTTAGTGAATATAAATAGATGACACATGACAAATCTTTTATAATACATAAATGAATAAATAAAAATTTTGTTTATTATAATGGTTAAAATATATAGACTAGACTCGACACAAACTTTTTTTTAAAAATAAGGACCAACAGCACAGTGAACAGATAACAGTCAGAAACTTAAAACATATTTCTTTATCTACTTTAAAGTTCTGATGTGAAGTCAACCAAAACATGTACAATTTGTTGTGTCATCTTTCAATTCAGTAAAAAAAAAAAAAGATTTAAATGCATTAATTAATGTGTCCAGCTTCAAATAAACTATAAGGTGGCTCCAAGTAAAGTTTATCATGCACCCTGTTAGACACCCTGTTTTCCCTGTTTGCCACAGGATACTATCCATCCATCCATCCATCCATCCATCCATCCATCCATCCATCCCACATCTATAACCGCTTGTTACTGTGCAGGGTCACAGGGATCTGCTGGATCCCATAGCCTGAGTTATGCCTCTACATAGCAGCTACGCATGTAGGCTGTGCACATCCCCTACAAGAACACTGACATTTATACTTCTGAGTATTGTTTGCATCATGAACCGCTAGGTGGCAGTGCAAGTTTTTTTTTGCAGCACTGTAGCTCACAGTGTGCAGTTTTCTTCTGTTTTCTTCCTTTATGATGTTCAGACACAGCAACTGGACAAACAAAGTATATTTTACATGAGTTAGAGTTGATAAATGTTGAGCATCAGAATTTTTTTTCCGGACATTGCAGCACACTTGCTCTACCCAATTAGAAAACAAATGAAGAAGAAATAGCAGCAGGAAATTTGAAAAGAATAGCTAAAGCAGTTGTGGTTTTTGCAGTCCGCATCACTGCATAGTATCATTTGCAGAAGTTCACGCCAGGCTACTCTGTAGCTTTATGGTTCACACTTACAACGTAGCTACACTGTAGCTTTGATGCAGAAGCATAAATCAACCCTATTTCATCTGTCTTTGGGTGGAAAGCCAGATGATAATGACTTCACCAAAATCCAACAGAGACAAAAGTGGCAACACAAAGTCTTTCCCCTCTATAAAATAATAATATATTTCAGAATCAGTAGTGCCCAGTTTCAAGTACATCAAGTATGTAATGTTATTGGTATTCAAATTTTAGCAGATGAGGCATGGGTCTAAGACGCCATCATAGGTCCCCTGTGTAGGTTACAGTTATATCTAGTGTCCCAGATTATGAATTGAAACCAACTAAATAACCAGTGTCGAATTATCCCTCCACCACTGTGCACCACCTCTACCATAACGTCCACTGAAACTCTGTGAGCCAGCTTCAACACTTCGATACAGGGCTGTGTCCCACCAGCACAGAGTTAATTTGGCTGAGTTTTCTTGGTAGCAGGCATGGAGGATCACCGATGAGGATCTCAAGTGTTTCTAAGGTAAGTATACATTCCTTTAACTGAAGCTGATATTCTACAGTGAACAAAAGCCACCTGCACATCTTTAAAGTGGCCATATTCAGCTTATTTTCAGCCATGAAATTTACATCTGCAGCACCTCTAGAGTAGACTTGCAGCCACACATAACAACCCCACGGCCTGAAAATACTTCGGAGTGATGAAGCTTAAAGGATTAAATTTTCCCCAATGGGCGGAGCCAATGGCTAATGAACAACTCCTGCTCAACATATCAACAAGTGACCTCTGTGTTTTTTATATTTTCCTGTTTATGAGCTCAACGCCTCAAGTCCTTTCAGACGTGGCTCAAAAACCAAAGATGAAAGAACAGTCATGTGACCAAAGATGGGCTGCGACAGGTATCAGCAGTGTCAGAAATATGGAGTAATCGTGGTCTCAGAGTGTGACGCCGCAGCACGTGGCAGCAAGCTGCTAGTGATGCAATGACGCTGTGTTTAGAGCCTGAAATACACTCAGATTTTCTTCTGCCGTAGTCACAGTTCAGCGTATGTTCAATCACAGTGTAACATGCTGTACTTAATTATCTACCAATGTCAGGTCATATGACTTGAATTAATCTTATAAAACGTACAGTGTGGATTATGTTGTCATTAGTCACTATTCACAGTACATAATGCTTTTCTGTATATACAGTATACAGTCTGTAAATGGGAGTGCATGTGGGAGGAGAGGTAAAATACTGACTGAGTCAGAAAACATCTGCAGCCAAGAAAAAGAAGAAGCAAATGTTGCTGTTTCTAAAATACTTCTGACTTCTTAGAGTTTCCAACTATCAAGATGGCCTTTGTGTGATAATTATTTGCTTTCTTGCGTGAGATTCATTGCCTTAAATTTGTTTTTTGTTTTTCGTTCTTGTTGTGAGATAGTGTGTATAGTAAGTGTGGCACTCAAAGCTGAGCCACTGAGCGAAGTTTTCTCTCATGTCACAAATAATTTCTTTGCAAACGTCTTGGAAATGAAACCAAAATACTTATGATGGCAAACATGTTCGATCTATGCCGCACATCTGCTTTGAAAATGACCACTGAATGTTGTGGATGAGCCAATGCAAGAAAACAATGATTTCCCAAAGCAAACGTTTCCCCAACCTTAACCCTAACCTGCTTTCCTCTAATACCAGTATGCCTGTTTTGTGATTAGGAATACACGTGTTACCTTGTTTACCTTCTTTTTTTAGCCTCAGGTCATATCTAAGATCATGATGTAATGGCAGTATGCCCGCTTGAAATGTTGCAACTCAGGTGTGTGATGTGGAGCTTTTTATTTAGTCTGAAAGGAGCCGAATAAAACAAAATGTTCCCTTTGCTCTTTATCTTTATTGCTCTCTAGAGCTTATCAGACATCTTACTCAAATATTTTACCCTCATCAGTAGTTTAACTTTAGTTTCCTAAACAGCAAATTCTAACAGGATGCTTGGCTGGTTAGCTTTTGCTTTTCTTCCCCTTTAAGGTTTTAAACTTTTTTTCAGCTGATTTCTTTATTTGCTTCATTATTTTGTGCCCTAAAAAAACTAATACATATACTTATCTTGTTTTTGGAGCCCACTGTTACATCCACAATGATAACCCATCATACTAATGAATCAAACAATATGGAAAAGAACAATACAGCAACTTGAAGTTGACTTGTGATAGAAGAATATCAGTATAATTAAATATTTTAAATGGTTTATGTTTAGTTTCCTGCAATGTGAAGGTTTTTTTTTCACATTTTGCTTGATATTTTACTGAAACCAGTACAAAAACCAGTGATTATGTCAAAGTCAACTTAAAGTACAATAGTTTTGGTCAGTTCTCATAGCATCTGAAAAGCAGATTAATGAACACATTAAAGCGACAGTGTTGCCTGGAATAAAATCTCCTCACAACTGGGTGAAAGGTCCTGGCTCACAGCCTGCTTTGACCTCATGAATATTCAGCCGCCGTTGGCGTGTGGGTGGACAGACTGGGGCTATAAATGACCACAGTTACCAGTGAAGGTGTGCACTCTCCATAAACTGGAACTCATGAGCAGCGTGAACCCTTGACTACAACAAATAACAAATCTATTCAAAGTAAGTACTAAATATTACATTAGGTAGCTTAGTGCATTCCAGATAGTCAGGAAATTCACATATCTGTCAAAATCTATTTGAAAATGTACAATTTTTCTAGAATATTTTTAATGTATTTATATTTTAATCAGTATATATAATGGGCAGTTTCCAGTCCCTTTTGTGGATTAGTGCAGTTATATACATAGCAAAGACAGCATTTAAAGGCCTGTAATGATAAATTAAAAATGTCAGTATTGCAACATTTTCATGCGGGCTGACAGCAGCTCCACCTACTCTGGGTTAGTGTTACATAAATGATTGCCTCACCTTTTAAATCTCACTCATTTTCATAGGTCAGCACACTTCAGTCTGTGTCTGCGTCAAGACAGAGCTGCCGGAGATGGAAAACACGCAGGAGCTGATCCCATTTGTCAAAGAGATGCTGCGTCAGAAGCCCAGTCGGAACCTGCTGAAGGTCTACCTGCTGGGCTCGGTGCTGGCCATGCTCGGAACGGCCGTGGCGCTGCTGGAGACTGTGTGCCACCCCTTCTCCTCTGGAGAGCCCATGGATGCAGAGATGCTCCTCATCCTGGCCAAGCAGCAGAGGGATGTGGAGGCTGAGACCCAGTTCAGCCTGGGAGGCCAGGTAGACGGGGAGGAGGAAGAGGAGGACAAGAAGGAAGAGGTGCGCATCCAGCAGAGTCAGACTGAGACCCAGAACCTGAAGCCCTCCAAGACTCATGGACTTGGCCAGCGGAGCACAGCCAACCGCCTTCATGCTTCCTAAAACCAGCCTGGCTGTCACTTTGGGACTTTAAATATTTATTGGAGACTGCTCATGTGACAGATCTGAACCTGCACAGAGGAATAAACCAGGAGGTGTCTGAGCCTCCATCATGGGCTACCCATCACTCTCAATGTTTCTGGATCATGAAGCCCCACATGAACGACCCTGGGCCTGTGATGACTGCATGGGAATGTGGTCAATAATGTGTACGTGATTTGTAAAATGTGTATTTGCAGTGACTGGCAAAAGAGTGTGACTGAAAACTTCATTAGAGAAGTAAAACATACACACTTTTGTTTGTATGAAAAGCTGGAAAGGTTCTCCACAAAACTGATTTTCAATTTCTTAAGTAACAATATCACAACTAAAACAGTCACAAGGCACTTTACTGAGAAAGTTCTCTTTGGTTAAACTGAACAGATGAATTCTGTCAAGATGTACAATTTAGTCACTTTCATGACTTCAGTATTTAAGTAATATACATTCAAACAAGTTCATAATGAGTTCCTGTAGGTATCAGAGCATTTCAGGCCGTCAGAAAGCTGCTGTGTTGCGCCACCTGCTGTCTCTGTCCTGCCACTCCATTTTCATACCACAGAAAAAGGAGGAGGTTGGTTTTATATATGACACTATGTGCAAATGCTATAAAATATTGTAAATATTGTGTAAATAGTATCATTGTTTTTTCATACTAATAAAACTGTTTTATTTAAGTCTGGGTCTCCCCTCGCTTTACTTCCTAAACACTGAACACACAAGAAAAACACAGACTGTGTGACATAAAGAAATATGAGCCGCCTCTAGGTCCATATTTCTGTTTTCATCTCAGTTAGAAATAAATGTTTCCAACAAATACACAAAAATCAAATGTACGTGTGTGTTTGTGCAGACATTTCTGTCAGTCAGGAAGGAAAACACTGCAGCATCTACAGCAACATTAATTATTTCAAACTAATACATTACATTTGTTCAATATTTGTTCAATATATATACATATTTATTTATTTATCTATATATTTATTTACATATTTTTTCTCTTATAGACATACCAACTAGACAGAATGCATAAAATCTGAGTGGACTTCTACATGGATACAGAAACACAAAATACTAATCATGAAATCATGTCTTTAAAAAGAAGACGCTCTTACAACAATAATATACATATATATATATATATGTATATATATATATATATATATGTGTGTGTGTATATATATAAACACCCTGCAAAACGTCTGACTCCTCCCACGCAGAATGAATGAACTGAGTAATGAAACATGCTGACTGGATGTGACAGATTAACGTCAGAATATGCCACATATCAGTTATGATACAGGTATTATTGGTCTGCAGCACTCAAACCACAGTCTCAAGAAGGAAATCCCCCCCCCCCACCTATCAGGGTGGGCCTGATGCGGAACAAAGTTTGTCATTAACAACACATTAAGTTCTCCAATGATGTCGTCAACACAATTTCCAGCTTTTTCCCCCACTGTGTATCTAATAAATAAATAAATATTTCCCAGAGGACTTTCAAGCTCAGAACTATCAAACCCTGAAATGAGAAACTCAGAGGTTCTGGTTTCAGATCAGGGGTTTACAGCTGGTTCAGTCAACTTAACCGCGACTAGAAAAAGCCATCATCAGTGGAGTGTGATGCTGCGATTCACCATGGAAACCTCAACTAAACAAACAAGATCCTCCTTCTTTTCTTCATGACAATAAGACCTTTTTTTTTTTTTGCATCTTTCTGTGGAAAAGTAACACCGCTGCAGCGGTGAAAGAGAGTTGGTGAGGTAGAAATTACACAGAGAGAGAATGCGTAAATTAAATATTTAGTGACTATTATAAAATCACATAAGTGACAAGTGGTGGAATGTAGGCGCATTATACCTCAGATTTACTTTTTATGAAAGTGAAATGCTCTTGATTTATTTGTTTTATTGCTTTTTTTTGTTGGGGGGTGGGGGCATGTACAGCACTTTGTTTCAGCTATGGTTGTGTGAAAATGCCAGAACATCCAATGACGGTGGGAAACCTGAAGGAAAAGCCCTTCATACCTAAGGGTGGGAGCGTTATTAAAAATCATCTATGATATTGATTTCTGAATCATCTCAGATATCTGAGAAGTTCATGTATGTAGACTACGAACTGTGGAGAAACAGTAACTTTTACAGAAGTACCAGGGTACGCCCAGGGAGCTACTGAGCTGAATACTGTCCTGACGCCAAAGCAGCTCCTTTATAACCATCAATTAAAAAACAAAACAAAATAAAAAAGGACATGATGTTCACAGACAATCACTTTGACTAGATTTAAGAATACTGTAACCCTACATTCCTAAATCTAGTCAAAATGTCTTATATTAAGGAAAAACAAAAAATCTGCCAATGGGGTAAGAAAACAAGGCTTGGCAAGAATTCTTAAATGAGATATATGCTTTTAAAACAAGACCATTTGTCTTGAAACATGTATTTTTTTCAACTTTCTTAGAAATCAGTTTTTGCAGTGCAGAGACACGTCAGTCTACAGCAGGTGAGTTTGAGTACTTTGAAGGTCTGTCTTTTTCTTGTTTTCTGTTTGACTTCCCTGATCTCATCCACCCGGATCGTATCTTCTTTCGCTCAGTACTTGCTGGTCTCTCCTGTGAATTCCCAGTCTCTGAGCACTGCTTTGTCGCTGCCTGCTGGGACCTCTGCTCCAGTTTGGTTTGCACTTTGGGGTTGGGGTTAGACCTTTTGTTTGATACACCTGCCACCCACTCTCCTGCATCAGGGTCCTAATTCAGAATGACAGAAGAAAATGTTTAAAATGGGGTTTAAGGGCAAAGATTTGTTCACATTTCACACAAAATGTAGGGAAAGCTATTGTGGGCTTCCTGATTTGTGATTCTGTAGCCTATCCAGGGTGTACTCCTGACTTTCACGCCAAGAGAGCTGAGATAGATAACCCCATGACCTCAAATAGGAAGACGCCGGTGTAGCTAATGAATGGATGGAGAGAAGATTAAGCTCAACATCTGAGTAACTCCAGAAAGGCTACATGTATCCTTGTCTCTCCCCGTTTGAAGTGCTGTTTTGTCCAAATCACCACCCATAACTATTCAAGTCAAGTGGTGTTGAAGTGCCAGAACGTTACAGTTTAATCTAAAGATTTGATATTGCATGTTCACCTCTGTTTGCCAGTTCTCCAACATTTTATTGCAAAAAAAATACAACCAAATCATAAAGTGCAATGCTCTCTGTGAGTCATTTATCTCATGAAAACCC
Organism: Arrhamphus sclerolepis; assembly: GCA_037176975.1. NCBI lineage: Eukaryota > Metazoa > Chordata > Actinopteri > Beloniformes > Hemiramphidae > Arrhamphus > Arrhamphus sclerolepis. Next base: position 10,006 of record JBAMYA010044345.1, read on the forward strand.
AAACCCTCCAAAGCACAAACTTTAAAAGTGTCCATAAAGTTGCACTTTAGTATTCAACAAAAGAATGCAGTGAGAGTAAAAAAAATAACATGAAAATGTGAAAAACATTTGAGGCATAAAATCTTAGATTCATCTCTCTGAACTTTGGCAGCACCACATTAGTCCACAAAATAAATGGTTGAGAGTCAGGATCAGCACGTGGCGGCATCCTGTTGGCAGATTGTTGTGTTTAGGGAAATGTAAGAACATTAAAAGCCTCTGGGTGGAATCCGCAGCACGTCTGTAGGCGAGCCAGCGGCAGCCATGCGAGACTCAGCGTGAGGATGATTAAACGAAGTGCAGCGTTGGAGGAAGGTGGCGGACCGCTTGACAATGAAAGCCAGACAGAGCGCGGTTCTGTGAGGTGAAGCAGACCAGCGACTTAGAACGTATTACACGATTACACCGAGGTGAAGAAAGGCAGGTTTACAGCTCAAGCTCGAGCCGAGCTGACTTCATTTTTCACATGCAGCGATCCCTGAAACTAAAGCAATCAGGAATTTAATGCACCTTCCAAGTGTGTAATATATTGTTATATTTTTAAACTTTGCAAGTCACGAATGGAATATATAGTTGCTAGATTTTTCTTTGTATCAACAGAGCGTGCTATAAATTCTAGCGTGAAAACTGTTTAGCAGTCGGCACATGGGGCACCGGCGCTTGTTGTGAAGAGGTTGTTTGTGCACCATCAACATGAGGAAACAGATTCATTTTCAGTAAAAGTTCTGCAGTGTTGTTCTTTCAAAATTAAGAGATAAATTAACAGAGCTGACTTAATCTTACAAAGTAGCAACAAGACCTCTCGTAATTAACTTGAAATGAATTTGCACAGCAGATTTTTCTCTTTGAGCTCATGTTATCATCTAAATAATGCTCCATTTAAATAATGATTAGACCTAAAATAAGAGCTGCTTTTAGGTGTAATGACTGTATATGTAACACTAGATGATACATCTGCCAGCGTGAATACCGTTACTATCGCCTGACTACTCGTTGCTATGGGAGACCAAACCTTCCAGTACTACTACTGAACTGGATCATAAAGGTATTTTGCAAGGAACCTGTCTGGTGAACAAAAATTACATCTCCTGGCATATTATTCACCATAGAAAAGATAAGTTTTTTGTTTTTTTTATGTGAAAAATACTATTTAATTCTAAAAAAACTGCAATCAGAAATCAATTGGCCGCCAACCACAAAGGATGAATAGAAGAACCTGGGTGTCGTCGTGGATGGCCGGGTGTCCTTCTCTGGCCATGTTGCTTCTGTTTCCAGGTTGTACTGGACTAAACATGCAACACAACTGCTGGTACAAGCCGTGATGATATCCCGCCTCCATTTCTATAATGCCCTTCCAGCCTGCCCAGTAAGAACACAATAGAAGATCCAGAACAGGACAGCGCATCTGGGGTCTCATTTACACCCGTTGTACGTACAAAACGGGGCTTAAAACTTGCGTACGCCGCTTTCCACGCAAAGTTTGTGATCTACAAAAAACAAACTTGATGTGAGAATGTGCGGCCCATCACGCAAACTCTGACCCAAACGCAAGCCAGTTTTGGAGACTGGGGAAACTGGCGACGCAGATGATGAGGTGAAGAATTGAGGCTACACTGCATCACGACTCCTCTCAGGCATTTAATTTTATTCCATATCAAACTGTAATCATAGATCGACTTTAGCATCAGCAGTAAAAACCACGGTGTTAATTATGCTAGCGCTGGTGAGCAAAAAATAAATAAAAATAAGGTCTATACACCAACTTAAACGTAAACCGTCACATACCCTGATGATCACCAGGGTAACGTGTACCGCAGATAGATTGTAACAAGGTGTGAGGCATCAGACTGATCTAAACATTTAAATACTGTGGTGACTCTCCTGCGTAATGCTGCACCATGGATGTACTGGTACTGCTGGGAGACCTGGAAAATGGGAGAAATAGGAGGGAACGCGTTTTCACAGATCACCAGGATTACCTGGTCCATGATGATGACTGGCTAATATGATGATCTAGACTCTGGAGGTTTACTCTTGGATCTGTTTGCTGAACTGAGTCCAGTACTGGAGATACTGACCCACCAGAACCACGACATCCCTGTTCAAATCCAGACAGTGTTAACCACCCTGGGGTTCCTGGTGAATTAACAGACATAATCAACAATTAGTTGATTCTCTGCCTGAAGCCACTTTTAGGAACAACATAATCCTGTGAAATCCTCCACAGGTCTGGGATATCACAGCAGCGCTAAACACAATAATGCTGCGTCCTGGATGGTTGTAAATATGACCAGTCCATGTTTTATAAATGAGACCTTTGAGGTCTCAGGAGGAATTTCACCACGGAGCACAGCTATGAATGTCATGCGACGTTTAAAATTCATTAACAATTTATTTTTTAATGCGTTTGACACATCAGACATAACGCCACATCAATTACTCAATACTGTTCTAATTTCTTTCAATTCATCAGTTGTTTCTCTCTGATTTTCCAGAACAGCATTCCTCAGC
>JBAMYA010044346.1:0-12555 GCA_037176975.1 Arrhamphus sclerolepis
AAGGAAAAAAAATCTGACTTTCTAATCCAGCAGCAGCTAAGCTAGGACGCTATCAGACTAGCATCCCTCCAGTCTCAGCTGACACCAGCGAGTTTATGTTGGTCCGGTATTGATCTCTCTCTCTTTTTCTTGCCTCTTCTGATAAAATCCTCTTCACTTTCTTCGCTGCTTCTGTCATGATGTTCGTAGTGATCATGTACATTCAATTCATAGTTAGCGTCTGGCTAACTCCACATAGTAAACAGTGTTACCATGGTTGCCATGTTGGATTATTATAGGTGTGTTTGAGTTGCTTGTCTTTCTGTAAACTTGCTTTCAAACATTGGTAGTATTTTACGTTTTTTGCAGTCGTAGTTTGAGACACATTAATGATGAAACCATGAAAGATGTGAAGAGCAGCTGATTGGTGGTTTCTCTGCGTTAATCTGTTCACATTACGTGACTGATCACAACCAGATGATCACACATCACAGGACGTGACAGGGACTCGACCAACCTTCTGGATTCTAAAACCACATTTTACAGGGGAAGTGAGAAATAACCACGTACGAAACACAGATGGTCATTTGAAAATGGTCCAAGAGAGGAAGACCAGCTTCGTAAGCTGTTGGTGCTTGTTCAGAACGAGCGAAGCAGCGTAGCAGCGAAGCAGCGTACCAGCGAAGCGCTGAAGGTGAGGCTTCGCTCATTTCCCCCTCAGGGATTCCCTTTCTGACAGAAAAACATTAGTGAGGTCACCGTAAAGAAGCGAATCCGAGAAGCAAAGGGAACACGGTCTGCCAGACCGCATCACCACAACATGAGCAGGCGCCTGCTTTTTTGTCGCAAAAGATTTTTCTTTTTTTTTTTTTGTACTTACTTTCAACTCTGCTGCTCTGACGAGCACAGGCACCGACTCTGTGGTTGGCATTTAGTTTCTGCTACACACCAAATTTGGCCAAGACATATTTTCAGCATACGTTGCTATAGCAACAATCAACAGGAAGTGAGATATTCTAGATTGTTTGGCATGTTTTTGTTCCTCACGTTTTTTTCTAATTTGTGTCAGAATTAGTGAGATGATGTCAGGATGTTGATGATGTCAATTTGCAGAGCTTTTAGTATTTCAAAGTAGCCTCTTTCCTTGAAATTAAGTAAGATAAAAAAATAAAATAAAATTTGCTGTCACAGGGAAATGACTTTATGACTCCTGGTTACAAACAGCGAGAACATCAGAGAGAGGAATTTAAATAGTTAAAGACTAGAAGCACTGAGGTGTCCGTCTAAACAGAAGACTGGACTAAAAGACGAGCGCTGCTGCTGCTGTGAGTAGACTCTGCTTTCTGGGGAAGCTCAGATAATTCAGCGTCCTGGAGATCTTCTCTCAGCTGTCGCATTCAGCTCTCAAGAGGCGTCCTTCATAAAGATGCTCGTCAGCCAGAAGATCCAGATAACCTCTAAATCTTCAGAGCGAATATGTCCTCTCCCTGTCCTCTTGTTTGTTTTTTCATTGCTTTTCTTGAATTTTAGCAACAAAATACCCCAGTAAGAGGTGAGCCTCCTCTTAAGCAGATACTTAACACACAGATTAAGCTGAGGTCATCTCGCTGAATTGTTAATCCTGCTTTGTTGTAGATGTCCCTGGCTCTTAGAAAATAGGGAACAAAAAAACAATCAAATTTACGGCTTCTCTTATACATTTATATGCATTTACTCTGTAACGCATCCAGAATGTGAGGTGCGGCCCAGAGACGTTGTTCAGAATGACCTCATGTTCTCGTATCTGTGTTCTACGTCCTCAGCAATCAGGGAGGAGCTTGGCAAGTCCAGCACGGCGTAGAGGATCCAGACCGCTTGTTCACCACATCTGCATCCACGTGACCTGAGAGACAACCACGGTCCATTTAAGACATGACATCTTTACAACGAGTAAAGACGAGCCGGTGGAGAGGCTGAACATGACAACAATCATAACTACACAGAGAGGACAGCATTTGGTTGAGAGCAGACGCAGTAGCAGTGGACAGGCTGGTGGTGGTGGTGGTGGTGGGAGGCTGTGACTCAAAGAAACCATTCGGTAAAACCTTATGTTCCCGTTGCCCCCCCCCTTCCCCCCCGCAACCCTCGGCCTCCCCTCCCGCTCCTGCTGAGGACATCACATCGTGGAGAACAGTGCACAGTTTGCCAGATGGGCGAATGTCTTTATGCAAACACTCTTTTTGTCCCACACTAACAATAAAACGTGCAAATATATTGAACTTTTCACTGATACTGTATTAACCATTAGTGAACAGAACGGTGTTGATGCTAAGAATCAGAACCCTTGTGATTTATTATCAGATATTTTGGAAACAGATGGGGTGTGTGTGTGTGTGTGTGTGTGTGTGTGTGAGAGAGCGAATATGAGGGACTGACAGTTTCTGCTGTAGTTCTCTGCTACAGGACACTATAAAGCTTGTCTTCCTCAAATACTAGTATTTGAATGAAATTATCTATCTACTATGTATGCTTCAGAGGAGGTTTTTGGGCATATCAAGTAGCTCATTATTCTAGTCTTTACAAAGAACACTCTTGTTTGTGTTTTAGTCCTTCTGCAGTGACTCGTTTGTTTGTGACACCATGAGGGAAAGTCGCCGTAACTATCTTCCAAACTCGTCATCCAGTACGTGCTAACTGATCATAGCCACCAGTGTAGATAGAATCTTCTCTTCCTGCGTGTTTTTATTTGAGTTCTGCAGTCTGTCATGTTCTGTCATGTTCATGAGCTCAGTTTTTCTACACAGGAAAGGTCGCAGGTCTGCCACGAAACTGCTTTAACTGTCACAGGTTTTATTACTAGCATTAGCTGTAGCATTTTTTTAAAAGGCCATGTGCTCCATCCTTCCACCACCAGACGTTTTCACTGTCAGTCTGTCCTTTTTCTTTGACTCTCCTTTTGGATGGTGTTGCTGAGTTTTGGTTGTGTGATTTTATTTCTGTGAAAATTAAAGGCTCATGTGGAAGAATAAAAGTAAAAATATAAGATGCAAGTTCAAAATCACTTTTTTTTCATGAAATCCAAGGACATACATTTTTTATTTCAACAAAATGATGAGGCAAAACTTTACAAATGTGCACCAAACGACAAAGAAACGGTCAGTAATTGATGTTGTTCATGCAACGACATGAATGTGCTGCTTATTCTTTCACCAGCTCTTATTCGTTTTTGATTTCGTCCTCTTTCTTTTGCCTTTTCCTCCTGCTGCTGTGAAGTCCGTCAGAATGGGAACTGTTTTTCCACTTAAATTAGCTCTCACTTTACGTAAAAAAATAAAAATTAAAAAAAGGCATAAAAAGGTGTGACTGTGACGCAACAGGTCGGGGTAACCTTTAAAAGGCTATATTTGTTTGAGGGACTGTTTCAGAACAGCAGTCAGACCTCATGAATACCTTCTAGCCACCCACAGTCAGGTATGGAGGAGACTTGAGACCAGAAGATCCCAGAGTGATGGACAAGTTTTAAAGTAACACTCTTTGATGCGAAGCCATGTTTTCTATTATGACGTGTGGTGAGCAGTTGGAGCAGGGCTCTGCAGGTCCACTGTCCTCCATGTCCGAGATGATTCAAATCAGCTTGTTGCTAAGGTCTGCACAGGCAAGACCTGTGCAGGTTGTTGGTTGTTGACGGTTGTTGACGATCCGTTCATGTGAATCAGGTAGAAGCAGGGACACATCTAAGACCTGCAGGACAGTGGTCCTCCAGGACTGGAGCTGAGGGGCCCTGAGGGTCTGACCTGCAGGAGACCGTGGTGTCAGTGATGACGGGGAGCAGGTGGTCACAAGGAGTAGTTTCCCAGTCAGAGTTGGTCATTAATTCTTCCGTTTCCCTTTCATCCCAAAAGTGGTTATTGCTCCATGTCTTTGCATGAACAACTTCTCATCAGTCCGCCCCCTAATCAGCTGATTCTGTCAGACTTGACTTTCTGGATATCACTTCTGCAAAAACAAAACAACAAAACAAAAAAGCTGATGCACGTTTGAGCTTTTCCAGGCTGTCCCAAGAGATGGTGTCATAGTTGCCTTTGTAATCACTCATTTTTGCCGTTTTATTTAATTTAGCGCTTCTGAATTACAGTTACCTTCGTGTTCTTCATGAGTCCAGTTCAAGCTGACCATCGTGACATAACTGAGACTCCTTTTCAGAGTTTGGAACGAGACGATTAAAGCTTCAAACAGCTGCTGATGCTGAATTCACTCTGATTCATAGAACCAGTAGTTTTGTCCTGTTCTTGTTATAAGAATAATTAATTCATTTTTTATCTTGTCCAACTTTTAAACTTGTGTGCAATAAAAGGTTTGCTTTCTGAGCAGCTGGCTGTGGCTGTTAAAACCCTTGCTGGATCCCATTATGCACAACTGCGTTAGTAACTTTGTTCCTATCTCTTTTTTTTTTTTTTTTTTGCACATTATAATATACACAAGCTTGAAGACACAACTTCAGCTCTGTTAATAAAACTAAAACATCTTCTTATCCACCTTTTTTCCGATTAAAGAAACACCCAGCCAAGAGGTTCCCAGTAATGAGTGTTTACATAGAAATGAAGAGAGAAACCCCACAGAGGACTCCAACGTCCTCTGACAGCAGTTCTCTGGTTCTTGCTGAAAGCAGGGCGGCTCTTCTCACCAAAGGATTCAACCCCATCAGCTCCCTGCTGAACATCTTCACTCTCAACAAGTCGCCTTTTCTTATTTTTCTATCATTAATCTCAAGGGGTCTTGAAACAGAGGGAGCTTTGATTGCGGGTGAAATGTTTTGACGAAGAAATCTCTGTGAAACGACGTAGTTTGTGCCTTGTTCAATTGCTGCATTTAATATGTGAAATGTTTAAGGGGAGTGTCTTTATGATCACGTGCAGTTATTGATTTGTTTTCACAGTTGCATTCGTTTTGAAGGGAGAGTTATGTGATCTCGGTTATGTTCATCAGTGAGAAATTATCTTTGAATAAATGTGATTAGTTTCCTAACAGATGGGAAATTGTCTCATGGCTCAGTACAATCCGTTAGTTTTTCTTTGTTGTTTTTTTGTTTCTTTTTAAGCCTATAAAAGTTCAAAGACTATCTTTGGTCTGAGGTGATTTTTTTTTTTCTCCCCAACTTTTAAAAACCTGTTTGAACATCTAGGTTGCTGCAGCGTACTGTGTTCCCTCATGCCATTTCAATGTTACAGAGTCCAACTGCTTATCTTTGTAAACCCAGATTTCTGCAGAGATGAAGTTGAGATGATGATTCTGGATGCAGCAAGTTGATTCTTTTATCATCTGCATTGTACCGTACTGGTCTCCTGTTAATCAGTCTTTTCTTACATGATAACATTTTGTTTTGTTCAAGCAAATAAAATAAAAGTTGCAATATGAGAAGTTGTTTTATTGTGAATTATGACAACTTTCATTTCACCTCATTTATTATTATATGCAATTTCCCACTGAGTATCAGTGATGTGCAGTTGAATTTGAATATTAACTTGAAATAAAATTTCCACCTATTGAAATTAGCCACAGTGGTAAAAGCTGGAGAATATTGAACGTATGCCTTGATTAGAAATTCAGCTTTTTGTCTTGGAGTGTCCTGGAGGACTGTGTGCCGTGCTTCTGTTTCACAGCCATCAGCAGTTAAAGAACACGTCTGACGTCCTCACAGCACCTCACACTCGAGCTGTAAGGAGAAGAACAGGAAGAGACCTGCTGAAAATAGTTGCAAATAGACCAATCGAATCTGCAGTTGGTTGACGGAAGAGATTTGAACCTCAAACGCTGCAAATTTGATGAAAAGATTTCCCTTAGTGCTTACCACAAGATTCTGCTCTGACCTCTTTCTGGATCTGAATCTCACATTTATCAGTTCTTTCTTGCCACCTTTGCTATATAATACATGCGTACATGCATACAAACAAATATATGTATGTATACACACGTGTATAAAATTATTCTTTGAGATTGAAAATTTTTTTCACCCAAACTGTCTTTCAAATTAACATGATTTTTTTTTATGGTCTGTTCGAGAAAAGCTGGTGGAAAGAAGAGTTGCAGAAAAGGATTCATGCATTGAAATTTTCATTTAATGCCATTAAACTTTTGATTAATGATAATGAAAAGTTCAAATAAGTTGAATTTGATGCTTCACAATGTTTGACAAGTGATTTATGGGTTCAGCATTAATCTCATATTACCGAATGAAGAATAAAACTTCCATTTTGAGATTGATAGACATTTGTCTTACCTCTTTTTTTTTCCCCCCTCGTTAACGTTCGTGTGCAGCTTCACCTCGCAGCACATGCAGCAGCACTTCCTGTGGGTGGATTGGAAAGAGTTTCATCTGTAGTTCAGTTTGAGGTGTTGTTTCATTCGCAGTCACAGCAGAGCTGAGCTGTGGCGAAAGCTGCATCATGACAGGAAGACACACTTGAGCAGCGGAGAAAAAGACAAGGAAGTTGAAAATGCAGATGTTTGATTGGGGAGTTTGAATTTTAAAATCATCATACTTCCTGCAGGCTTTCTGTGCTTTTTCCTTAAACAGCAGGTGTTAACGCACTGGTGCCGTAGAAGGCACAGTGTGATACCATCACAGTATACTTTGTACAGCATCTGTGCTCAAGCTCCATGTCTGGATCAATGTGAAAGCTTTTCATACGAGTTGCTCTCTCTTCATAGGGCCTTTCCACACAGATGCAAATGTGTGATTCTTCATGATAAACCAAATGACACTATCATGATTAATATGTTTTAGGCTGAATATTCACTAAACATTTGAATTCAAAAGATGGCAAACTGTTAACTATTTGGAAAATGCATAAAAACTGACTGGCTTAGCTTTTATTAATTTAAATGACTGAAGAAATTAAATAGCAACAATTTCTGCAACAATTATTTTTCCTTTGGGGGAGATGAACAAAGACAAAAAAACAACCAAGCATCACAGGTGCCTTGGTTTATCATCACCTGACAACCAAGGTTGTCAGGTGATGATAAATCCATTCATGACAAGTTCTTCTTAAAACATAAAGAACAACCCAGACAGTAGAACAAAGGACTTTGGTTGACCTCATGTTGCTTTGTCATCAGTCATTTTATATTTAAAAGCATTTCAAAATGACACCAATAATCAGAATTAACTGCCACAGATTTTAAACTTGTTGCCTGTAAACCCAGTAAGTTGTTAGATAAGATACTTTGTCTTCATTTTCTTTTCAAAGTAGTCAGTCTCTGTTGTAGAGGGTTATTTTGTTTGTTGTTGTTTTTTTGAAAAAGCAGAATAATTTTACATAAAGTCCATGTTCCGTCCTTGTATCTGTTGAAAACTGCTAAATAAATGTTAGACCAACCAGAACAGAAAAATAATTTAGTGCTCTTTCAAACTGATTTGAAAAATTATTAAATTGATTCTTGGAAGCATCTTTTTTTGACCAAGATGAAACGTAATAGTGAACATCTACATTTTATGCATGATTAAATGATACCACATACGGTTTATATATTTTTTGACAGTTCTACCGTGTTCTCTGACACACTAGTAAACAAAGTAGTCATGGCTCCCTCAAAGCCAATCGTATTCGCTATTAAAATCCACCGTTAGCCAATAGAAAGAGCGAGCCATTTGAATTGAACGCTGAGCCAGCCAATCAAAAACCTTCGCGCCTTCCTAGTCACTGGTCGGTTTTGGCCTGAGAGGGAGGGAGATTGACGTCTACGTCAAACGGTAGTTCGTTTTTAAATTATTAAGCTTAATTTATTTATCTATCTTCCTGCGACGTTTTGTTGATCAGATTTACTCATCGGAGCAATTCGTGCAGCGTAAGGTAAGTAGAATTGCTGGCTGTGTACGCTTAAACTGCAGAACTTTGGTCGTTTTATGCTTCTCTTTGTTGGGAAATAAGATCTTCGCTCGACGCTATCTGGAGCTGGGCCCTGACTAATTTCTGCAATCCGAACTAGTTTCTACAACTACAAGCGTAAATGTTGACGTAATTCACTGTTTATATGTCCCAAGAAACCCATTCGCAAAAGTTAAAAATCTCATGGGATACTTTTTGTTCGTTGCAGTTGTTGTGCGTCTTTATTTCTGTTTCGTTTCGCGAAGCGGCACTTTTACGTTTGACGCTGATGAACGTCTCTCTACCGAGAAATGCGCAGGAATTAGATGGGACCTGCTTGATAAACGTCCTTCCCAATGTTAACTAAATTATTCTTAATTATCTCTGAACGTATGTTCTAGAAGTTGCTGGCTTGAATGAAGGTGATCTTGTCAGCATGGTATTGTTAAACATACTCAGACTGGTTGTTTTGGCGGATGTTTCTGGTTTCTCCTCTGTAAAAGTGTTTGAATCCATGACGTTTTCCCTCCTTTTATTTTTTTTTTCTGCTGATAGCTTTAATCATCACTTGTCTGGTGCTGGTAAAGCTTTAACGTGGGGCGTTTTAAAGAAACATTTCCTATTAATTCCACATTTTCAGGATTATATTGTGCACAGCATGCCTTTGAAATCGTAACTAATACTAAAACATATCCGACAGAACATACCGGTAGAGAAATGTTAGAAAAATAAATATTAATGCATAGTATGATTTTAATGCAGGATGTTAGGTGGCATTTTAGGGTCAGCATTTTTTTTTTTCGTTCAGCATAGCTGTTACATGTACTAACTTTACTAATAACTGACTTCAATGTAGTACTTTTGTAATTATTTATATTAATATTTTAAACAGTATTTTTAACTCAAACTTGTCTGGATGGACTTTTTTTTTTCCTTTTTAAAACCACTTTATTGTGTCAAATCAGATGGGCTGCATACCTGGGGGGACTCAGTAGTTGTAGTAATAGCTGTTTTTGTCACGCCACTGTGGGGTGGGGCTGGGGGTCTCTAGCTGACTTTTTTTCTTTCTTTCTTTCTTTTTTTTTTCAAACTCCACCCTCTCCACAGTCGTTTTTTTCCTCTCTCTCATCAGTTCATCCTAAGATCAGATGGGAATTTCTCATCAGTTAGGATTCAACCCAAGCTTCCTTATTTCACAGGGACATCTGCAAACACCAGGGACGTGTCCTGGGTCTGTAATTTTTTTTTAATGCAGTTTTTTTTAATGTTTATTTTAATGTCACACATGTTGCTGGTGGATTAGGGGCTCTCTGGTTTATTGCTATAAATGTTTATTTGTTAATTTATTTGACTTTACATTCTTCCCCTCTCTGTGCTCCTGGTTATTGATTGCTGTGTTTTTCTGTGAGTAAGTGTCTTTAGGCTGACATGGTTGTGGAATTATAAATCTGATTCAATAGCACAGTCTTACACTAGTCATTTATCAACTTATTGTAGTATTTGAAAGGAGATAATGTGTAATTATCTTTAAGGTGGTTAATTAAGGGTAAAGTGCCATGTGAAAAACAACTTTGTTTCTGGGGTTAGGGTCAGTCTACACTAATAGTTCACTTTAATAATTAATCATCCAATGGTATCAATATTGATCAGACATCAGTGCGTGTAATCAAGACATGTTATCAGGTGGCCTTTGTGATGTAATTTTATTTAAGGTTCAAGATGGTTTGTCATTTATGAGAGTTTATCGAGAAGCAAAAATGTAAAATAATATTTTTAGCTACTTGCTGAAATTTGATGTGGATGGAAGTGGTTTTGTTTAGCCAACAGGTGATATTGATTCATATTGACTCACTCCTGAATTGACTGAGATAAAAATCATATACTTTTTGAGTTTCAATAAAGATTGAATTTCCTCCAGTTAAACTAGTTGGGATACATTTCAGCCCTTCTCAACTGTTAACAGGGTAAAGGTCCTTGATTATGTAGTAAAAATCATAATCATGATTATTTAGATCAGCAATGAAGTCATTTCTTTTTAAAGGAGAGCAAAAAGTATCCCTGTTCATGTTAAAATATTGGTGTCAATTACAGTCAAGGAATATTCGCTTGCTTTTGCAAAGCATTGTCTAGCTGCATTGATTTTCTATGCCTCCTATCAGAAATATCCAGATAACGTAAGTTTGATCTCCCGTCCTGATCGAGAATGGTGTATCACTAATGGTACAATGTCGCTCATTAGCGATGATGAAACTATTTCACAGCGCTGCAGCATGGTAGAGGCAAGTAAGATGTTAAAGAAACTAAAGATGGAAGAGAAAATATGTGGCAAAGGAAGAAACAAAAAAAAAAAAGAAAATCTCAAACATTTGTCAAAGTGTTCAGCTTTGTATCACACAAAAGGAAGAAGAAATTGCAGATAAAGTTCACACCTGAAGTGTAGAATTCAATTCAATAATGCTTAATAATACCCAAAAGGAAATTATTAGTCATTAAAAACACAACACAGAATATGAAATAATATTTTGTGTCCAAGATTACATTGTTTTTGTTATCATTGTGTGCCAAAATTGAAATTACAGTTTAATTAACTGCACAGTCCTAGTAGTCAGTATAGAGAATAAATGGATAATCATTTTTGTCTGGAACTCAGTTGATGTTTTATTGTTGTTTTTCTTGTTAATCTGGTAACCCTCTAACTACACAGCTGTGCTTCTTTCATCTGCACAGCAGCTGTTTTGTTTTGTTTTTTTGTTTTTTTCCCTCCTCTCTTTGGCTTAGTTGGCTGTCACTTCAGTGAAACATCTCTTTCACACACACAGCTTTGGGTAAACCTACCAGGGACAGACCTGTCAGCAGTTCTGCAGTAGTGTAGTGGTTTTTTAGACACTGGCCCTCCCTGGTCCCTAATGTTCCATAATGCTGACCTTGCCTTGTCTACTCATTGTATTCTACTGTAGCATTTTACCATTTAAAAGGTTTTCCTAATATAGGTTGTTTTGAGTTTTTTTCCCTGTTGAAAACATTTTTACATGTGAAAATATACTTAGAATAGAGGCCTATAGACATTGACAAGATTTAAACCTGAATGACCTAAATGGACAAGAAAAATATCAGATCATTAGATTTAAACATTTTGAGTAATGCTTCTTTTTTTAAGATGTGCCCATTCATATTTGTGATGTATGAAGAGAAAGGTACCTAATGGGTGGGTATCGACACTGGATATTTATTCGATATTCATCTTAACTATTTTGAAGCCAATACCAATAAAATAATCTCTGTAACAAGAAATTAACAGTCAAGCAACTTACCTTTTTCTCCATAATGAAGATGAGCTCAGTTTGCTGTACTTTCTATCTACAGTTACATTCACATGTCAGCAGTAATTAATATTTAGGTTTGTTTTTTTTTTTTCCTCCGCTATTCAGGAGTTTCCCAAGTGTTTATGGGCCGGCCCAAAGATGGAGCAAACAGTGTATCACATAACGTAATAGCCACTGTATTATCATAGTCAGTATATTTCAACATAATAATTCTTAAATGCTTAAGTTTAAGTCTGTTTTAATTCAGTGTAATTTTTTTTCTCAAAATCACTGCTCCAGTCCTTCAACTGTTCCTCTATAATACAGTGATTATTTCCACTTGACTGGGGGTCAAGTGGTGATGGGGGTGGGGGTGGGGGGCAGCAGCAGCCCATGTCTCTCTGACCACCTTTTAGTGGTACTTGGAGTTGACATGCATTTCCACATCATTGGCTCCCACTCCACCACTCTGCAAATAAACAAGTGATTTGTACTTGCAAATACCAAATGCATTTTATTTATTTATTTATTTTACCTCCAAGTCCGGGTCCTTATGTATTTTACCTCACTGTAATGCATTGAACTTAAAAAATTAACTCATCCTGTCTGCTGGATATTTAAAAAAAAACAAAAAAAAACTTGCAGACAAATGGTTACAGATTGTAAATCATTGTGGTCCTTCGTTTTGGTTCCCATATGTCGTTTCACACTTTAATATGACATGGTTATCACACAAATTAGTTCATCCTTCTGTCTAAAGTAAGTAGTAAGTAGTCGTTCCCTTCACACATTGAGCTTACACCACTTAAAGAATGTGGCCCAGACCATGTCTGAATGTAATTTGACTGATCAGATGTGTTATGGGTGTGTTTGACCCAGTCACAACTGGACAGTTCTTACACCAGTACGCGTTTCCACGTTACAGTTGGGGAATGTAATCTTGCCCATGTCAATTTTCTTTTTTTTTTCTTTTTTTTTTAATATCCTATAAATGACTATAAATAGTTGATCAGTTTGTGTTTCACTTCACTTATTTTAAAATCAAAGATATTTGCTCTTGGATTAGAAAAATGTCCTAGTTTTAATGGTTGAGCTTTTTTTTTTTTTTTTTTTTACAAAAACCCTTTGTAAAAACTTGGTAATCTGAGTGTTTTTTTTTTTTTTTTTTTAAAGGAAAAAGGTCATATCACCCAACCCTGCTCCATATACTTCTCTAGTCATCACATCATGTATGCAGATAAACAGGTGCACATTTCTCACCTGTAAAGATCAGATGCATTGTTGTGTTTCTCATGTTGGACAGGGGTTTAACCAGGTATCGACCTGGCGGACCCCCAACCTGCAGTGATTGCCAGCAAAGAAGTGTGTACATGGACGTGATGATGTCAGTGATGTAGGTTTCTGGAGCTCCTCTGCTCCATCACTAC
>JBAMYA010044347.1:0-12554 GCA_037176975.1 Arrhamphus sclerolepis
TCTTATTTCAACAACTGCATGTGCTTGTTGGTTATACATGTTTTGTTTTGTGTAGCCAATGTTCTTCTCAACACCTCCAACTGAAGAGAAATATGTGTAGGCAAACAAATTTGGGTCTGTATGATTTACATCACCTTAATTGTATTATAATGATGATACCGAATGACAGTTTGTCTCTAAAGTTTGGATAAGGGCAAATGAAATTAAGGTGGCGTACACAATTGAAGATAAGTAATTGTTAATTAAATTAACTTCAGATCGGAGTGGCAGCTGACTGAATAGATCAAAGTAGATGTTATCCTGGTCCAGACCTGGCTAGCATCACAGAGTAAATCACTATGCTAACTTATCTTCTTCTTTTTTCATGCAACTGAAAAATGCAACAATGTCTACGGTGTCTATAGTTTCCAAAAAAATAATTTCAAATTTCATATTGTGTGACCACAGGACAGTTTCCCTCAGCTTTGTGTCTGGAACTCGTGACATCTTCTTTTTTTTTTTTTTTTTGTCATGATAGAGCTTTAACCTAATTTCCTTGAATGAACCTCCCAGAGGGATTAAAAGAGTTCTATCTAATCTAATCTAACCTGCATTTCAGAATGTCACAGTTAATTGTGTCCTCAGAAATCCTCGTTTCCGAGCCTGTAAAGTTTTACATTACAGAATCATGAATGTTATAAATGCAGCACCATCTGAAAGTGCAAAGATCGCGGGTGTCCTCATATTGACTTTTTCAGGATGTCACCTCATATGAATATTGAAGACAGCACTGGTTAACACATTTACATCTAAAGTTTCACTTGAATAAAATAAACAGCAAAACATCTGACATGTGATGTTCCTGCAAGAATCCCTGAACATGGTCCTGTGTGACAGCAGTTTTTGTGCCACTTCACATAAGCAGCACAGGTGTGATCGTTTTTAGAAAATCTTCACTGTAACTTTTAATATCGGAGATCCGAGCACAAATAATAAAACAGGTCTTATCGCGTCTTTCTGCCAGTGCCACTAAACGTCGGCCAGCTGCTCCAGCAAGAAACAGAGAGGCCAACTCACTCTCCGCTGTATTGTTGCAGTGAGTCACAGAGGTCTGTCAAAGCAGAGGCTACACTGCTGCTAGCATCCAGCGATGTTAAAATACTATTTAGAATACCTGCCACTTGACTGATTCTTTCTTTAATTACATTTTTAGCCATCTACTTTTACTGCTACGTTACACATTTAACTATTGAGCCAGTTCTACGTATGTGCTCTCGGCACACCAGGCTCCACGACAAAATTACGTCTCACACACACATACTGCAAGTTGTCATTCAAGCTAGCATCAGCTCACGCATACACATATATAACATCTCATTTATACAACTACGCACGGAAACTTGCACATATATAACCTCTCATTTATGCAACTATATGCTCACACATGCATATGTAAAACTTCTCACATACAGTACTTTTATTACTGATTCAATTGCATATAGTGTGTCTTGTATGTATGTGCGTGGGGAATTAGTAGTATGTATGTGTGAATTTTCACTAGTTTATATGCGAGATGTTGCTCATGTGTGTATGTGAGAGTTGATTTTATGTGTATGTGCATGACTTCAGAGGTGTGTGCAACAGTTAGATGCATTTTCTCCCATACAGCCCCTTATAATTCTTTCATCATCCTTCTTGATAGCTGATTTGCAAACAGTCTCATCTGCAAACAACTGGACACTGGACAATTGGTTCCCTTGTTTTTACTCCTTTGAGATACTTGCTCAACCATGTCATACATTCTTGAAGTGTTTGGTGCACATCTGCTTGATCTTCTGGAAGCTGGTTCACCACTCAAAGTGGGGCCTTTGGAAAGGATCGAGTCCAGGGCTTTTTTCATTGGGAAAATGCTAAGGCATTTCTGATGGTAGTGCATCTGTGGAACTTCAGCTTCATCAAGGTGTTTTGCCGAGTCCAGAACTGGGGTATGTTGTCTCATCTCTTGAATCATTGTCTTTCAGCGTCTCCAGGGAGTCGGAGTCATCATCAGAACAAAGGATGAGACGGTCTGTGGGTGCTGGCTTCTTTGGTTGTGTGGTATCTTCACCCCTCGTTGAATCCATCATGATCTTCTTCTAGATCTGCCACCTGTACAAGCAGAAACATATTTTTGAAAACTGCAATCTCCAAAATGGCACAATTTTCCATTTTCAAAACATCTGCAGCTCCTTAAATCAGCTTGGTATGGAGGCATTACCCTAGAAAGGAAGACATTATTACTGGTAACTTATTAGTTAAATGACATGACTAAATTTGACTAAGCAATCCATCTGCAATGGTAATAACTTAAATAAATTACATGCATCTTCAATGCACCCTGGCCAGCCACAGAAAAAGTCTTACCTGTCATTTACAGAAGGCGCAAAGAGATATTAAACAAAGAAATTAAGTCTAAGACGGAAGGCGATGCACAACTGATGGGGAAAAAAAAAAAAAAAAAAACAGTCTTCAGGTGCATAGGACAAAAATAGCAAGGCAAAAAAGATATCTTTGATAATCAATCAAAGACAAAGACAAGACAGACTGTCCTGATGAAGGATGAAGGTCTAAAGGGACCGAAACGTTGATTAATAAAATAGCTGATCTTTTTGCAAGTCCTACAGTGTGCGGGTCCTTTTCTTTGAAAGAAATTAAGTCTGAAAATAATTTATTTGAATTCTTTTGTTCATGGCAAACGTCCAGCAGCCTTTACACTGCTTTAGATCAATTTTCTCTGCTATCTGAAATAAAAGTAGTTTGTGTTGCTATGCCGCTATGGGTGAAATCCGAGGTATGGGAGGAAAATAGTAAAAAGCTACTTATACGTTAAGATTATCATATCTAATTACACTTGTATTGACTCCACTTACCACGCACCTGGTGTGATGTCATAAAACCACCTACACTGCAGCACAAGCCAAAACCAGTCCAGATAGCTTCATGATTGCTTTATAGTTGCTTTTCCTTTTAATTTATCTATTTATTTATTTTAAACCTGTTCTTCTTACAGATGAAGTTTCAGGAAATAGCTCAGTTTTGTGCAGGAGCATCAACTCATTAGCCTGCTACTCACCAGACTAGTAATCTGGTTATCGTCTGGGAAAATTCAGTGGTTTATACACGAGCAAAAAAACAACCGACCAATCAACGAACAGAAGGGCGTGGCCGAGAGTCACTGCATCAGTTAGAGATTGCAGTTCAGTTCCATGTGATAAATTTTGTGCCACCAGGAAGTGAATTTAAATTCTATATATCTGAATGTGAATCATTCGAATTGAACCTGAATTGATTGGTTTGAATGATTGCTTTTAAAATCTGAGTCTGAATGGATTCATTTGAAACTGAATTGGTTTGAATGTGTATGATTTTAAAATCGAAACTGTATTTAATTTTATTGAAACATTCAGCTCCGTAATTCATTCTCACTTTTCAGTTTCACTTCCCTCCAGTTTTTCGATTTCAATTTTTTGTGCCACAGATCCTTCTGGCATCAGGCATAACTAGTCAAATGCAGATCGAAATAAGCCGATTTTACAAGAGCAAAGCGATTTACATTACAACACCTGCAGGAGTGATGTCCAGTGATCAGTGGCTCAACACTCAGCTTTATGTATAAAAAAAAAGAGAGAGAGAGAGAGAATAGAAATCACATGTATGAAAGGAAGCCTCATGCATACAAAATGATGCTCGCCAGGGCAGCTTCGTGTGTGTCGCCTTCTGAGGCTCTAAGGAAACGATGTTCACATAACATAAACAGTCTGTGGACTTTAGCAGCAGCGGCTAATGATCGCTCAGTGTTTCATCCCATCCAAGTATTTATTGGAAATACGATGTTCCCAGTGGTGAACTGGGCAGCTGTCATACCGGAACAAACGCGACACGATCACTCCCGGACGCGGCGGCCAGTCTCCAGTGCCAAAATGCCAAAATCCAGGCAAGTCAATCAAGCAATCAATCAACAATTTATATATAAAGCGCTTTTCATACAAAAGTAACTCAAAGTGCTTTACATAATAAAAATAGTGATAATAAGTCCTCTTCCTCGCCTGCTCTATTATCAATTAAATGGAAGCTTGCCAACAATCAATCAATAATCATTTAGTAAAGGAGTTCCACACAGCTGTGCTAATGATTCATAAAATTGCCCCGCCCACCAGGAAGTAAACGTTTAGCAATAGAGAGTGACCAGACTCTTTGCAGGAATGAAGTGCAAAGAGTCTGAGGACCAGGCTGTCAAATGTGCAGCACCTGAAGCAGATAGCTGGGTCTTAAAAGTCCAGCATTCGTATTTCTGTTGTAAGTTCTGGCAAAGTCAAGCTAGTTTTGTCGAACTCACAAGTGAATTGCATCATGTGGCAGATTCGGCAATACTTCACAGACTCGATCTGACAACAACAAACTAATGCATCGTGCAACTCGGCTTCCTCGAGTTGCACGATGCAGAATTCATCCAGTTTTCCTCGCTGGCCGACGCTCACATTACTCCCATCTCCATAGAGCTTGAGCACAACTGCCACTTGAGTCATCTTATGATTACAATTAGCACCCATGTGTTTGTACAAATCTCAAAATCTGTCCTAAACCTTGATAAATTTGAGTTTCTGAGGGTTTTTTTGTTTGTTTGTTTGGCAAACATTTAGTATGGTGTGTAATTTTCAAAAATTCCCTTTCATGTCTGACCTTGGTGCAAAGACTTTGTTCTTTGTGTACTTTGAGTGGAAATTATTGCAGAATGAATCTCTTTTTCTACATTTCTAAAAGAAATAAAGGCAGGAATAGAAGCACTAAATCTTTTTTTTTTTTTTTTTACATCAGGGGAATTCAATTTCAATCATACCTACCAATCAAATACTTTTCTGAGCTCAAAGAGGAGTCCTCTTAATCAAGATTTTTTTAAATGTACCCCAGGTCTTCTAAACAGTAGCAGTGATTGCAGGAATAAAATTAAGTCAAACTTTAATAAAAATGTATATATTTATACGTAAGCTCCATACAGTCCTTGACAAGGTTAATTACATTGCTTCATAGATGACATCTGTTCTTCTCTTCCTTCTTGATCTAATAAATATGTTAAGAAAAGTGGCACAGTTACTTCTATGCAAGCCTTCTCACTTTCACTGATTCTGGTTCATGAGCTTAATCATCCATTTGGAGTCACACATTCTTGATCAAACGGCAAATCACAGCGAGGGTGCAGCAGAAGTCAAAAACCCGTGAAATTTTAACGCTGTGGATTGGAGCAAACTACATAGAATTGTATAAGATAAGTCTGGATAAAGGAGCGCATGAGGGGACTTCTAAGTTATGGTGAGGACACAAGGAGACGTCACTCAGCAGAACTGTAGCAAACTTTAATCATAATTTGAAGCTTGGCTGCCCAACATTTTGGCAAAATGCCTTTAAAGACATTAAACAGAGATCGAATGCAACTAAGTAGATGGATGCATTTTGGAAAGGGAGTTAGTCGATAGTGATGGGGTCAGTAAATATTAATTAACTGAAATAATGAGGATTTCAGCCGGGAAGGCATTTGTTTAACCAGGACTAATAATGATGACTGATGATTGATCATGAAGTACCAGACTGTTTTTGTATGCAGATAGCATGTTTTTTTCCCTCTCTGTCTCTATCTCTTAGACAAAGTAAACTGAATAAATCAATAGAAAATGTATGTATTTTTAACGTTAGAGCTGCAGACATGTGGCATTCATTTCTATATTTGCGTTTTTGAATCGCTGCTGTCTGGGTTGTGACAACTGCTGCGATCTGAAGTGGCGGTGAAAAAGCAAATCTGCATAGCAGACAAAACACACGCTGTGCAGCTGCGTTGTGCGCCTCATTTGCACCAGAAAAACCCACACCGATTCATATTTCTTTCACGGGGAGACGTGCAGATGCTGTAACCTTTCGCTGTATTCTTGTCGGAGTGAAAAACCAGCTGCGTGGCGGGAATGACAGACTGCATATAGACCTTCAGCTTCTTATTGGAATTCACTTAGCTCTATGCTCCACTCCCCAACACACAAACACAGACCCACTTCCCAGCTTGTCATCCTGCATATTGATAAGGCCATCCAGAGCAACATCTTGTGGACTTTTCCAACTCAGCCTGTTGTCTAAAATGACACTTTTAATTATGCTCAGTTGAGCATCTGAAAAATAAGCCTCAGCCATCACATCTCTGAGAAGTTTTTAAGACACATGTTTACTAACTAGCACCATCACATTAGCATTATGTGATGCTTATCGAGACAAATTGTACTCTTTTATAATTGATGAACAGTTTGAAAGCTGTATCAAAGGAGAAGTTTTAAAAGCAGCAGAAGTGCACAGCATTTTCCTGCATGACCTGGAGCAACAATAGTGACTAAAACACGTTTGTCCTTTTGCCCACGGACCCAGCTACCCCCCACGATCTCATGTGGATTAAGAATCCAATGTGTGCGTGCGCTGGCGTGATACCCATGTCCCCGGGGTGCAGAGCGGTGCAAACCCCACTGCCAGTGCTCTGGCAGAGCCATCTGGATCTCAGTGGGAGGCTCCTGCTTGCATGCTGACACCTTAACACTGCATCTGCCACACTCCCTTTGCAGATCGTTTCCAGTTTTTCCCCTCTGAAGAAATGAACGCTTTGGCCTTAAAGGCGTTGACTGAACAGATCTCAAAAACAAATGTGTGCCCCCTCAGCTTCGCAGTCATTTTTGGGTATTTTATTAATTCTTAAAGAAGCTTCTTCTCTTTTCAGAAACAGCCTGACTTCTGCAATCCAAACCTAAAGAGCTGCACAGTCCTAAAAAAATTATCCATTACCATGACACTCACCAAGAATCCCATTTTTGGCATCTTTCAGCTCATTGTTCTTCACTGTTGTCGTTTCTGAGATTAGCAGGCCTCTATTTTGAGCCAGAAATGTTCCCTTCGGTCAACTATACCCTGAACAAAACAGAATTTGTGGTTGATGCATCTACAGGGAAATGTATGTCCAGCACAAGCCTAATTTCTGCCTCTGCATAGCAACCATGCACGTAGCCCACAGAAGGGACAAGCATCCTTCTTGATAAGCTACTTGTCTTTTTTTTTTTTTTGTGGATTAAACCACCACTTGTTCTGTGCTGGTAATGGTTCTTTTCCACCTTAGCTTGCAGTGCTGAGCTTCTTTCAAGTTGCCTTTTGTGAATGAAATGTGCTATATGAGTATGCTTTTCTTTCCTCACCCTTTGTTTACTTCCTGTAGCAACAGAGCAACTAAAGAGGATAAATGTTGAGCATAAGTCATATTTACTGACTTAGCAGCAATATACCTTTTTACCTAGCTTTAGAACAACGAATTGCAAAATCTACACTACATACAATATCTTTGAAATGTTCAGAGAAACTGAAGAAATCTCTGTACAGACGTGATGAGGCTGAACTCGAATACTGGACAGTAAGATCTTTAAAACAGAAAAATACAATTCTACAGAGAAAATTATGAATTTAATGATGCATTAGCTCAGTAATATTCTTGAAGCCGTAATTTCTCTTAATTGAAAGGTTTTATGTATTAGGACATTTATGACACAGGGCAATGTCAGTTGTTCATCTGCAGTTGCATTCTTCTCATTTTAACACCTGCTAAAGACCAGATGTATTATTTATCTGTTTCTTTCTTTCTCTTTACAGGTAAAACCTAACTTTTGAGCATCATCATAGATTTAGGAGACAAAATGTGCAATAACAAGATCCAGAAAGATGACAGACTTGGTTGCAACAATTTTAATTCCTTGAGGAATTATAGACACCACATCCATGATTTGACATCTTAAACAAAGCAGCTGCTTCCCCTCTTTGACTTCTTTTTTTCTTTTTTGTACAAATGAATTAATATGTTGCTGTGTTTTTCAATGAGAATCAGAAACTCATCAAATTAACATGTTGGTGTTCTGCACAACTGGTTTCTGCTGCCCCCTAGTGAAAAGTCATTAGATTTAAAGGGGAAATACGAGGAAAATATAGATTTTTTTTGTGCATGAGTACAAATATTTGAGTGTCTGAAGTGACCACTAATATAACAGCCGCACCACTTTGTTGGGATCCCCTAATGTTTCAAAATATTGTGTTCAGTGAGATATTCAAATTTGCAGAGTAAGGTGTCATCACATACCCAGATCAGAGAATCATCCAGCTTTTCCATCCTTATCTCCAGGCAGCTTCATATTATAGTTAATATGAAGGGAAAAAATGCAGTTACCCATAAGCCAATACTGCACACGACTTTTAAAAAAATGGTCCATGCTCCAGAAGAGGTGGGTGAAGGTGAATCGAGTGGCTGACTACCTCCTAAAACTATGGCTGAAAAGGGTGCGTTTGTACCATATACTAATTTTATATTTCATTAATACTCGAAGAAATTGTTTAACTTCAATTTAAGAAGAAAAAAAAAATCCAACTGCCACTTCAGTGGCTCAAATTAAATTTTAAATTCCTGAAAGCAAATTCAGTACACACATTAATGCCATTTTTCTTTCACCTTAAAAATCCCAATTGTTAGCTTTGTGTCAGAGCTTTCTTCTTGATATGCTTGTTCTTGTCTTGTGTTTTTTGTTTTTGTGACTCTGAGATTAAACCAGGTTCTTTTAATACAGGTTCTTTTCCGCTTTAACTTGCAGTGCTGAGCTTCTTTTGAGCAGCTGATTCTATGAGGTCGGATCGCTGGTTTCTATGAGGTCACCATGGAGACAAGCAATCAGGCGGTGACCTCAGATTGCAAAGTTGCCCCAGTAGAATGCAGCAGCGGCAGCGGAATACTGATAACAGGACGCTCCTCACAGGTGAAGCCACAAAATCTATATTTACTTCATCTTTAGGTACCTCTGTGATAAATAACAGCAATACAATTTATACAGTTAGGTTCAAAATAATAGCAGAGAAAAGCTCAAATTCCTTGTAACAGCTTTTATTTCAAAACATGAAGGAAAATTGGAAGAAGTTCATATAAGGCTGTTGGAATAAAAAGCAGTTCCTAAATTTTTCTTTACAAACGCAAACATTTACTGTATAAACTGAGATCATCTCACATTTTGCAGAAAATTAATTTGAAATACTTCCAATGGGTTCACATACATTTCCTTGCCTCCTTACATCTTTTTTTTTTTTTTTTTTTAAAGAAACTGATGTTGTGGGAAACACTTTTCCTCTAAAATTATCCATTCTTACCTTTTGCCGCTTATTGTTATAATTAAATGCTATTGTGGGATTCTTGTTTGCACATTCTAACACTGGCAGTCTTCTTTATCAATATTCCTTTCAACAGCTGATAAAATATTTCTAAATGATGTTAAAAAAAAAAAAAAAAGTGAATAAAAGACAGAAGATGTCTCCTGGTTACAGCCAGACATTAATTATAATAAACCTGCAGTCTGGATGCCTTCACCTTTATTGTTGTTGTATTTTTAGTGGTACAAACAGGCAGAACACAAATACATACATATATATATATATACATATATACATACACTACTCACAAAAACTTAGGGATATTTGACTAATGGGTGGCATTTATGGAAAATGTAAGAAGTTCACGCTACAGTGATCATCATATCATGAAACTTGATTAGAATCATGCAGTTGTTGTAAAAAAAAAAAAAAGAAAAAGGTAACAACAGTGATCCATGGACCAGACACTTGTGAAATTTCATTCAAAATCCAAATATCCCTAACTTTCTGTCAGTAGTGTGTATGTATACATATATATATATATTAAATCAGTGAGCCCCTTGGACACCTAAATAACAAGACAGGTGATTGCATACTTACATGTGTGCAGCTTCACTGAATGCTAAATCACAGCCTAAAATAATTAGTGCCAATGGTGATTTGCAGTGACAGTTGCTATTCTTCTGTACCCAAACTTTTTACCTCCTCACAGACAGCAATTTTAATCATCTGCTTTGTGATGAATCTTTTCAATAAATTCAGAGGCACCAAAAACATTAAAAAGAGGATGAAATCCTTGAACTGACACAAGCAAAAGAAAATATTTATTAGAGATTCACAATGATGTGGAGCATCATAGATGTCAATTTTACAAAGCAGATAAATCAATAAAGTGGCTGCAATGTGAGGTGTTGGAGGACTGGAAGACAAGTATCGTATGCATTTATTTCCATCTGTACAATTCTAATGTTATATAATAAAAATATCAAGCAAATATTTTTACATAAACACATTCTCCAAAAAAAAAAAAAAAAAGGAAAGAAAATCCCACTTTCCACACTTTGTAGTGAATATACAGTTTAAGTTACATAAAAGATCTGACCAACATGTCATCAGCACATTTTCTTCTAATATCTGCAGTCCTCGTTTTGACATGAGGCCACTATATGTAGCAATACCACTTCTGACCAAAGGGGTACATATACTAGATCTCACATGGGGATATGTACTCGATCTGCTGTGTTGCCAAAAGCCCCACTGACCCACTTAGGGTAATATCGTCAGGGCAAGGTGCTCTGCAGTGGACCGGAAACACTTCTAGGTCCCTTTTCTAGAACAGTCAGACTTTGTCCAACTAAAAGGTGAAGTGACAAATATACTTTCTTATGATAGTGCTGCCCCCGTGTGGTCAGATGTGGTATCATTGCATGTGACAAGTATTTGCGTCCATTACAGCTGAGAAAAAAGTTGAGCTGCATTGTCAACATTTACTGGTTCCTTTGGTGGCTCTCTGGTAACCTAATGGACCAAGCACATGCTTTATCAGTTGTAATAAGACAAAATTCAAAGGTTAAAGGCAAAAAAAAGACAAAAAAAGATGTGAATGTTCACAATATCCTCCTCTACCTGTGCTTGTTTCTTTGGTTCTGGAGCAACAGACTTGGAAACGCTCTTCACATCCCTCTGTACTTCTGTGAACATTCGATTTAGACTGTCCACCTTCTCATTTTTCACTGCATTTATCTGTGAAGGCACAATTTATGCAAAGCCTTATAAACAACAGGCCGTATAGAAAGAGGATGCATAATTCAGGCGGAGAGAAGACAGGGATCTTACGTGTTTGAGAGCTGTCGTGACAGGTTTCGCTTTGTTCTTGTTCTTCAAATGTTTGTTTGCCACTTGAAAGACGCTCTTTTGTTTTTTCCCTTTTTGTTTGTTCTTCGCCATGTTACCTGAGGAGAAACATTATGTATCATGGTGTGTTCACGCAAGTGTTTCATTTGTATACAATGAGGCTGTTTTATCTTCCTTCACTTGTCTTCACTGATTGTATTTTGAAGTGTGATGAGCTTTGAAACTAACACTGAGATTATTTCCCCTTCCCGGATTACATGGTCAGTAACCCCTTTGTTCATGCCTAAAGCTCGCGTCGAGTCCCTGATTAATTAAGATTATTCTGAATCTTGTATAAACTGAGAACAAATCCATCACTTTAAAGCTGTAAGCTGGCCTGTTGTGCACTTCGCGTTAAACTAAGAGCAGGATTTTTTTTAGTATTATTATTTAAACTAAAAGACACTGGCTTACCAGATGTTCCAGTTAACTCAGACAGAAAATGATATGCCACTGGGAAAGATAAAACTGATGCCAGGAAACACACACAAACAGCACAGCTTGTTAATGGTTCATCAAGGTTGAGGCTGAGAGAATCCGATGGCCAAAACTACTGATTCATCCTCCCTGGTGTCTGTGATACTGCTTATTGTTGCTTTAATGGCAGTGGAGGCTTTTCTGTTTTGTTTTTTAGTGGGTTTTCTTTTTTTTTTTTTTACCATTTTGGTAGCATTATGACAAGACATGCTGCAAACTTTTGTCATGATGATAATCATAGTAGCTCAGGTGTTGTTGTTAGTCACTTTCACAGTTGAATGCATATTGTTTTTCCCTGACCAACTCCACTCCATGTAGTAGTACCACTTTTGCTCACATGAGGGCAGCATCTCAATAAAAACTGAATGTTTTAGTCCCTGGAGCAGAGATACAATGAAGTGCCAAACTGTCCTCAATCATTAGTGCAGTATCATCAGTGGCTCTTCTGTCAACACCACAGATTTATAAGCCCCCTACATGGTCAGTGGTGGTATTGCCACATAGAGTGGCTTAAAAAATTATTTTTGAATATTTGGCAGAGAAAAAAAATGTTTTAATTGGTGTCAGCTGAAGGTGTTGCCAAGGTTTAAGTGCACAGAATTACCCCTGACCTCAAAAACGTTTCGGTTTCAACTGCAGGGCTGATAGTCCCAACCATAAAGTTGAATTCTGAAACATCACACTGGCCATCTGGTGAGCTAGCCATAGCATGTGTGTCCAAATTATGACAAAAATCCTTTGCATGAACAAACTGAATTACATTACAAACTTCAGCAATCTGTAATAAGGCCAAGAGGATATAACTTGAATGTTTCACTCCTGGAGACATCCAGAAAAAGCTTATTATGATAGATAAAAAAAAAAAAAAAAAAAAACAAAAAAAAAAAAAAAAACAAACCCCCCCAACCACTCTTCACTTCCCCCCCCAATTGCTCTCCCCCTGATCCACTGACTGAATTTTTTTTTTTTCT
>JBAMYA010044348.1:0-12553 GCA_037176975.1 Arrhamphus sclerolepis
ATAACTAAGTGACTTTTAGTTTACCCGCCAGGCTAATGAGATACAAGGACATGAACAGCCTAGACTCTTGTGTCCTGAAGAGTTTTTAAGTCTCAAGGACACCGAGTTGCAATACACAAGGCTGGCTTTCCTGCTTGATACATGAGGGCTTGACTGGTAGGCGGCTCGATGAATAAAAAATATTCAGTTAATTAGAGCGTAAACTTGTTAAAGTCCTTTCAGCATCGCTTTCTATTTGTGATTCGACTTTGTGAGAGAAGCGCAATGCTCTCTTGAGTGTACCTGATGAGAATAGGCCACATTAACAAAAAGAGAGGAATCATTGAAATGGAGTTGCTTAGTCATGTGCTGGTCTTTTGGGAACTCTTTATTTTCATGATAAATCAGACAATACTGACAAAATAGAAGAAACATATTTAACAAAGTATTTCATCAGACCCTTAACTTTTAGCTCATCTTAATAACTAAAGAAACGGAAACATATACAGAAAACATAGAAAACAGTAGAACAAACCATATGTTGAGATATGGAAGTGTGTCGGTAACGAATGAGTAAATGGTTTGAATCCCCCCTTCTGGAAACAGACCTTAGTTTCATTGGATTCTACTGTCCAGTGAGAGTTGGGTGAAGGTGCAGAACTGAGTAGTACCTGAATATATTTGCCAGAAAGGGTGTGAAGATTAAATGATACGTAGGAGATCTTAATTTTAATGTTGAAAATGTTATTGCATGAATATATGGACCCCTGGATCAAATAAGACGCACCATAAAGCAGTTAATGGCTCGATTTGAAGACCACAACTTTGGGAATCTATTGCCTAATATACTATATTAATGGTTGAAGTGGTGGCTTTGGGGGCTGTTAGCCTGTGCATATATTAAAACCAAAGTAAAGATAACGAGACAGTAATTCACCAGTAAACTTGTATATCAAAGTAAAGACAATGTCAAGCAAGAACAAACTAATGTATGTTCTCCTGTGTTGCAAACAAAAACACTTGTGATTCCCTCATCTCTTAAATACATCTGTTTGGAGGTTGATATCTTTCACTCTGGTATAAGAGGATTTATTGGATTTGCAATGACATATGAAATCCGTGTTAAATAACCACCAACTGTGTTGCATTGCATCAATTTGACCCAAATGTTTTTACAACATTGTTCTTGATGTATCAAGTCATCGCATAGACAGATGTGCACACCTGTTCTTGTCAGTCCACGTTTCTTGCTTGAATGTTAGAAGACAATCATTATTAAAACCATGTTTGAAAATTGCCACGTCTTTACTTACTCAGATGAATAAAACCAGATGTGATGAACAAAAGAGTTAACTGGGATCCAGGATGGAAGCTTCATTCAGTACAGTTACAGTGTTAAACCTTTTATATTCGTCAGATAATTGATGATTACTAATAGATGATTACTGAGTGAAGCAGGAGCCTGCAGTCATCTGTTTTTAGTGTTTTTGGCTTTGTTGTTGGTCTTTACATTCATTTGCAGTGGTAGCTGTGTTTTTTTTTTTTTTGAGTAGTGTTAATTGTTGTGAATTTATTTCTGTAAAGCTTGATAGAAACTTGGAGTTACAAACCTTTAACAGGGTGTAAGGAGCTCGGTCAGAGGTAACTGAAGTACTGAAACGCATAAATCGCAGGTTGAGCATCCTGTCAGGCGGTGGAGTTAAGTGTTCTGACTCACGGGTGATTGGTAGTGTAGGTGGTTGATTATTTTGGTCCAGATTTCATGGGCCACTAAACTCTGATTAAGTTGAGTTGTGAAAAAGTACGAGCCTGTGTGTTGTCTACATTAAGTGCAATTTGAACCAGCGTGTAAATGTGTGCGTCTGTGTATGTCAAGTACCACTCTCCATCTCTACCTGTTTGTAGCTTTCCTCAATGGGTGCTTTGTACCACATACACACACAAACACACAAAAAAAACCTTGAGTGAGGTTTACTTTTTCTTTAAAAAAAAAAAAAAAGTTTTATTGTCAACCTTGAATATTTACATTTAGCAAAATAAATTACGAATAAAGCTTTTTGTGTTTTGTGCAGGAGGCTGAGACACTTTATGTCGTTAAGAGTTCAACAGTCCTCGAAATTGAACAGGTAAGGAGTAACCACACTAACATGCTTTACATTCTTAAATGATCCATTTTCTGTCTGCATTGCTGTAGGATCCCCCAGTTGACTGTTGTCTCGCATGAAAGTGCACATGTCATAATATATCTAGTTTCTCTCATCAACTGTTTGTCATCATTGATCTGCAGCGATCAGTGAGATTTCTTCCTCTTTAAAAGCAGCAATTTATTGATTTCATTGTCACTGCTGCTCCCTGCCGTGTGTTTTACTTAATTTGCTGCGATTCCCACATGACTGTTCTGATGACTTGTGGTGCTCTTTTGTGACAGTGGTATGTTGGACAATTGTCATCATTTACATAACTGCACCATTTTCTCACAACGAGCTAAGCTGTCTGATTTGTCTCAGATTCACGCCCCGCTCACAAGGATGTGCTGTAAGCGTTGTCTACGTCGGTCTCTACAGACTTTGAATGAACTGTGGGTACCGTGTATCTCGTTAATAGCGTTTCCTCCATCAAAAGTTATGAGGTTTTCAACTTTTCCTGCCTCAACACATACCAGTCAATTTAACTAGCAGTCAGTAGAACTAACCAGTGAAATCATTGACTTGGTTGGTTGTGAGTTTTGGCGTCTTTAATGTTTTTCACATGTGAAAATACAGCACCTTAGCTCACATCATAGAATATTAGTTTCAGTTGTCTAATGCTGGAGCATTTCATTATTTTTTGAAACTAACTGCACTCTCAGACCCATCCAGCCTGTTGTTAGCAGAAACCAACAAAGTAACTTCTGAATCCCGTCAGCTGCATATAACTTTATGCCACTTGGTTACATATCAACAATGTATTGAGACTTAACTCACAGTGCCAGAACAGTTTGCACAGCAAACATGGCAGATACGACCAAGAAACCAAAGAAAGTAATGACGGAGGAAGGATGGAACAAATAGAAAATGAGAGTAATAGAGCAAGAGATCAAACAATCAAAGTCTTGGGTAGATTTTCATATATACACGTGTGTAAAACAAAAAAAACAAGCCACACTGAAATGTCTGTGAATGACGTTTGTTTACATCTTCACACAACCTTGTACACGGTGCAAAGCAAGAATCCTGCAGAAATCCAAGGATGTACGTCTCTGTGCTTGTTGCGCTGTCATGGAATTATACATTGATATTGGTTGCGGAAAAAGTCTTTTTACCTGTTCAGCTGACATCTTAAGTTTTCTACAGGCCGCCTTTCTGCCTGGTTCTGTTTACCAGCTTGGTAAATGGCTGAATATCCGACTGGCTGATTCGGATCACAACAATTGATGATCCTCATTGGACAATCAAATCCACTGAAACTATGGTCAGAAAATGCTGCTCTGTCACATTTTATATGCACCTAATGGGTGATTAATAGATTATGCATTTTATGATATTGCACTGCAAGTGTTGAGGGTTAAGATGTTCAAAGAAGAATAAAGGAGAGAACCCGTGTGTGAAACTGAAGAGGAGGGACAATGCATGCAAATAGACTTTGTTCTGAAGACATACCTTCTTAAATAAGACTAAAATAATTAATAATCTAATGCTGTAAATTTAAGCTGGTAGTTTTTTTTTCCTTCTGTCTCATCCACTCAGCAACCTTTTGTTGCTAACCTTTTGTTTAGATAATGATTGATACTGTCTCATTCTTGCACTCAAAGGCACTGTGATTCCCTTGCTATCAAACAACTTCATATAAAATTCCCAGACAAACCAAGCTGTGTCAACACATGCTTTACAGAGCAGCTTTCTTATTATTGTTCCATTATAACACACATCAGTGCTATGTGTATGTGTGTAAACACATGAGCAGGATGATAAAGGCCACAGGAAGGCAGGCCTGATAATAACCTCCTAAACAGGAAGTTGTTCAGCTGTAATAATAAAGCACTGATGTTTATTCAAAACACTCTTTTATCCAATAAGCTCGCTACTAATATTAAAGGATGTAGTTTACCTTCATCTTTGTGAACTCTTGTTGATATCCTGCCACGTAAAATAAAAGGAATAAAAATGACAGTTAATCTGCATCACTGCGTACCAGTATTATGCTTGCATTTGTTGGCACATTATCACTGCCTATAGAAAAGTGTAAAAGTTTGAAATCATTAAAGCATCTGTGGTTTGTGCCAGCTGTGTGCCCAGTCAGTTTGGGCTCCACTCATTATAATAAGTGGTTATAAATGACTCAGGATCCCATTAAGACTATGAAGCGTGGTAGAAAGCTGTAGAAAAAGCTGTTAAATAGACCTTAAGATGACATTCTTTTGTCAGATTGTGGTTTTATGATTCTTGAGGGGCTGACATACTAAACAAGTTAAAATATTGGGCCATTCTGAGTTTTAATAGACACTTATAATTATTGCTTCCAAATGACAAAAACCTAACAGATAAAATGATTGCAAGAATTACAGTATGTTTGAGCATCGACATACTGTATATTTGTCCATAGATTCATGCAGTCCTCTGGACTATGTTCAAGAAAGATGAGGTTTTGGTACAAAGGAAGTCTAAGTTTGCGTCTTTAGTTCCGTGTGGGTGTCTGTGTCTCAGAGGGGAGCTGCAGCTGTGAAGGCTGGCTCAAAAATGTTAATTTGTATGCTTGCAATTGTGCTAGAAAAGATGGAGACTGTCTATTATAGCCACCAATATAACGAGTTCCTTCCTTTCTCCTGCAAAGTCCCATTTCAAGGATCATATTCTAATAGACTGTCACAGCTATTAGCTA
This sequence comes from Arrhamphus sclerolepis, assembly GCA_037176975.1. NCBI lineage: Eukaryota > Metazoa > Chordata > Actinopteri > Beloniformes > Hemiramphidae > Arrhamphus > Arrhamphus sclerolepis. The sequence goes on from JBAMYA010044348.1 coordinate 4,837, forward strand.
ATATTGTGAAAACTCACAATGTCATGGATGGAACTCAAAGAAGACCTGTTTGACCTGATTTATTGAATGCGTTACACATTTAGAGGGAGACTGCTCATTATTCAAGAGCATCAATTGCAGTTTCACCCCCGGTTGCTCTCACTTTGGACTGAATTTGATCATATTGAAGCACCTGGCAACAGTACAAATATCCTCTGATAGACTTGAAAATTGTATAACCTCCAACAGTCTTTTATGCCTTCTCCGAGCTGCCTCATGATTACACAGGACTCAGTTCAGCTTCTCATGGGCTGCAAATTTGCCCTGCGGGAATGATTCTGTAGCTGTCAAAAGGAAGCAGTTGTGTGTACAGAGATTGAACGCCTACGTTTTAGCATAGTCAAAATGTTCCCTCTAGCAGAGATGGACCGAAGATCTCTCTTGATTATTCAGACACTGGATCAGGATTATGTGTGTTTCCTAAATTGGTTTAGCATTCAACATGACATATTTATTGGATTGAGGAAGGGAAGATGTGATGTAGCCAGCAGCATTCCTCACATTTTGTACATAGCACCATTGGGAAAAATGGCAGCATTTTGCCATTAGAACACCATTTGCTTTGAAAACAAAACTCTAAAAAGTGATGATGATTGGGTAACTTACTGAATGAACATCTTATTTTTTTGTTTGTTTCTATCAGTTTTTAAACTTTTCAGTGATGTCCTGAGAGAGACCATAGTGACTCTCAAACATTTTGCTTGCAAAGATTTCTGTTGATGAGAGTAGCACAGCAAATAATCTTCTTTCCCAAAGGTTTAAACTTAAAAGACAATTCTTTTTAAAAATTTGTTTTCACTTTCCCCAAAAGTCTCCTGAATTACTCTGCTTGGTGAGGTTAGAAAACAAAACAAACAAACAAAAAAAAGGTCATAAATTTACCTCCCATACCTTTTTGGGTCATCTTTATTGATGTAAATCCTTGGAGATATTTATAGATATCTAAATGATTGTCTACTTTTTGTTATCTATTCGTTGACCATCATATTTGTCTTTGCAAATGAATGCATACTTTATAGGCCTGACAGAAGCCCCTTGTCATTAGGCCTTAATCTATGCTGAATATAATTTGAATATTGAATCGCAATATATATTATTCAGAATTCTATTGAATATTGTATGAAGAGTCTGTATTTGAATTCAGAGACAGTAATGTGGGAGCTGACAGACGAATGAAGACTTATGAAGAGAATGAATTAATCAATAATTAGAGGCAGAAAAATAGGAAAGGTTTTACTAATGAATTGACGCAGGAGACGTTAATGGATCAGCTTCTAATGATGGTGAGCTGATCATGTTGGCCTTTGCAAACAAATCCATATGCGATGCTCGAGAATCCTTCAGCTCATCACTACAATGTGCTGATGTATGTCTTCAGCTGGAGGTGGTCTCTCATTCTCACCTCACCCCCTTCATTATATTCCAGCATTCAGATGAGAGCAGCAAAATGAATCAGTTTGTATTGAACATAGCTGAATGCAGTGCTGATGAAAGCTTATGCTGATAATAGCTTTTTCCATTACGTCCTTACCCAGGCTTGGTATTTCATTTTCATTTGCAGACGAAGAGAGAAGTTTAGATTTTCACTGCTTTTTGCTGTGCTTTTTGGCCGGACTGCTGCATTAAGTTCTGTGGGGAGCGTGGACGGTGGTTTTTACATCTTAAAAATAAAGGTTTGTGTTAAAAGAAATCAAAACGAGGGAGCTGTTTGAGGTGAAAATTCAGCCTGTTGCTTAAATCATTGGCTTCCATCTCCTCCTTGTCCTCTGCATCATCTGTCACCATAACCACCTGCATTGTCCTCTGTCACCGTATCCATAAATCTCCTTTTTGGCCTTCCTCTTTTCATTCTGCCTGGCAGTTTCATCTTCAGCACCCTTCTTCTGGTGTATGCAACATCTGTCATCTGCAAACCAACCAAGTTTTACCCTTCTTATTTTGTCCTCTAACTTCAAACTGAGTTGTTTTTTCTGATAAACTCAGTCTTGTCTCTCCTCATTAGCTGCTTCCAACTCCATCTCGTCATTCATCCTTCGCAATAACAAATTGTTGGTTATTTGCTAAAACAAACAAACAAAAAACTAGTCATGAAACATATTTTTACAATCTCATGCCATTGTATTTTTCCTCAATTGTCAGTAGCAAGGTGAGCTGCAGACGTCTCATGGGATTTAAAAACAAACAGACTAAATAGCTACATATAGTTGTAGAACACAATTAAGATGTAAAACTCTGGACCGAGGAAGACCCAAGTTTTTAAAGACCTTTGTAGCTCATACCTTTTTCTGTAGACACAAGATAACATTGTGAAGAACTCAACATTGCTCCACATCTGAAATTATTATTTTGCTTGTTGTGCAGATAATGAGAATCAGAATAAAGCCTTCATAGATTTGTCCATTTTTGCAGATGACATTCAAAGTGAATTTAAGCTTAAAGAAGGAACTTTTATCCCTCAAAAAGTTAAAGAAACGTCTTTTTCCTTTAGGCTGTTCCCTTCTTGAGTCGGCAAAGCGAATCATCCGTCTCCATCTAACCCTATCCTCTACATCCTCTTCTCTCACACCAACTAACTTCATGCCCTCTTTCACTACGTCCATAAATCTCCTCTTTGGTCTTCCTCGAGGTCTCCTGACTGGATCTTCCATCCTCATCATCCTTCTCCAGATATATTCACTATCCCTCCTCTGTACATGTCCAAATCATCTCAGTCTGCCCTCTTTCACCTTCAAAAGGTTCCTCACCAGACAGTATTGGAAAATTATTTGACAGCAAAGCACACTTAAGCGTGTCGTCCTTTAGAGGACACCTCCACTGTCATACAAAGGACACTGCTGTTAGTTTGTTGCTGAAAAATGGCTGTCCAAACAATTAACACAAATCAATTCATGAAATGATCAATCAAGGTCTTTTCAAGGAAAACTGTGCTCCCATCACTAAATGCAGATAGTGATCATGTAGTGCGAGGTTAGACTAAAATCTACATAACCGTTTGCTCTTAGATTACAGCGAGAGGAAAGGCTGTATTTTTGTTATGTAATTGTTTTTGGCAAGAACAAAGAGACATTCTGTGAAAATATGCTGCAACAGATCTTCAGCAATGAAAAACTACAATAATAAGCAGGGATAGAACATTTTTATCCACTGAAGTCACTGACACTGAAGGAATAAGCAGCACTGGGAGAAGTCGTTAATCTCCATTAGGACCTCACTGTTAGCCTTATTTCCACACACTTGTGGTTACATCTGATAGGAAGTTGCGGGTTTCTGTTTACAAGATGGGGATTTGTATTTTTGGTCCAATACCCATCAGGAGAGAAGGACGTTGCTGCGAAGAAAACCAGCCTTCTTTCTCCGACTGCCTTGGTCCCAGAGGAATGTCAGTCATGTTGAGCAGAACCAGATGTGTTTGCCCCCACCTTTCTACTGTGCATTTGTCTTCAATGGGTTTCTAAAGATCGACGTATGATAGTTTGCAAGTTTTCCATAGGGTTTTCTGTAATTTCTCACAAATATTTTTCTTCTGATGGTGGGAAAGTGAACAGAACTTTACTAAGAAGAATGCTCATGAGTTACAAATGTTTCATTCCTTTGTGAATGCTCTTTCGAAGAAGTCAGGAAAATCTACCGCTGGGGAAAAAATCTGATTTTGTTTTGACATGGCTCAAGCTTGTGGTTATAAATCTGTTTAGTGGCAAAATGATCGATTAGCCAGCTCATCAATGGCCAAATGAAGAGATGTTTTCCAGGCTTAGCACATACAGTATACCTAGTGAGTTAATTCCCAGCAAACTGGTTCTAGTACCTGTTGTCACAATAATAATGTGTAATGTGTATTTTGCAGTTTTTTTTTCCCTACATGCAATTATGTAATGCAATTTTTGTGCTGATGCTGATTTGATCCCAGCATCCATGTATCAATGTTATTACATCTTTAACATTGAAAGTTTGATTCATATTTGTTAATCTTGACACCGCTGGGGAAAAATCTGTGAAGCGTGAGAGTTTGCTTCCACCAGTATTTAATAGGAAGGTTGCACAACTGCTTGGATAAATGTTTAAGATCCTTTCTCGTGCTTTTGGAACAGGTACAGGCAATCCTTTTCAAAAAAAAGAAAAAATAAGGGTTAGGGGTTAAATGAAAACAGTGAGCTTGGTTGTTTCTTGCATATTTGACTTTGCATTGCATTTGATATGTTGTGAACTGAATGAATCTTAAGGCTCTTGTCTCCTGAGTACAAAATCAAAAATCATTTCAAAATAATGTCACTTTGTAAATCCTTAAAAGAAAAAAGAAGTGTTTTCATATAGAGGTGGAATGGGTTGAGCTTTTGAGGGAGACTTATCCAGAGAGAAGCTTATGGAAGTTTTGCTTTAAAGCTTGCACATATTGGATTTTGCTTGGTGTGTCTCAGATTTGTCTGACCTCTGTCTTTTCTTATTCCCTTGTCTTTACCTCTCTCCAAACATATCTCTGTAAACAAAGAAATTCCTTCACCAATATGGATCAATTTACTTTCCACTCGATCTCAAAGCCAGTCCGTCTCGGCGGCGGTGATCAGAGCATACTGATAGAGCCAGATTCAACAGTCCCAGTCGGACGCTTAAACAAACCGCTGCTCGTTTCGCTGCCACCTTTTTATCTCTCGTCTCCTCGGTTTCCAACTTTCCAGCCTCATTCCATCTTCTTTTTGCCTTTTGGAGGAGTATTTTCTTATTTTTGTGAGGTATCTTCTCTACACTTGTTAAAAAAAAGAAAAGAAAAAAAAAGTGTCTGTAATTTACACTTTTTTCCTATAATTGCAATTATGAATTGTATTCAAACTGCATAAATTCATACATTTTGAAGACCTAACAGTTGTTATGAGTTAGGAATGTGTGAGTTAGGAATTTGTAAAATTGCCACAGATCCAGAGCTTTCCCTCTACACATTTCTTTGCATGTTATTTGATCAGATAGTTGTTTATTATCTGAGGGTGTGGAATCTGGGGCACAGAAAGAAAAGATGGCTCAGGAAGAAAGAGCGAGAGACCCTGAAGGCGACAATTGAGTTTTTAACCCCATACTTTGTCTTAAATTTTGGTTTAGTTTGGCCAAATCTTTAAAAAATTGATTCTGGTCATGAACCACAGATTTATTGTGCCCTTGTGACCAATAATTTTCCACCGAATGTTTATTTTTTTTGGCAGGCACTTCATTCATTTGGGTTGGATTTGAATACTCGGGTCTCCAGATATTTGTTTATTAAATGAACATCCGGTGCTCAATGTTTTTTTTTTTTTTTCTTCTTCTTTCCTTCTGCTTTTGGAAAGAGCAAGCTGCAAAAAGCAGAATCCAGCGCACTATTACTACTGCTTCTGCTGTGGGTCATTGATGGAGAAATTGACTGTTCAGTTTTACTTTTACATGGTTGAGTTCATCTTTCTTTATGACAGAGGAAGGGAAAAAAGTGGTGTTTTGGTATGAGGTATCAGCTTCTGTGACATCCTGTTTTTGGATGCTGATTTGATTTTTTTTATTTTTTAAATATACTATTATTTATCCCCGTGGGGAAATTCTTTCTCCGCATTTGATCCATCTGGGCTGCTGGACCCAGAGCGGTGGACTGCCGTGGTGCGGCGCCCGGGGAACAGGTGGGGGTTTCAGGTGCCTTGCTCAGGGGCACCTCATCCATGGATGAAGACGTGGGGAAGTGCTTGTTCAGGCACTCCCCTTCCCCACATCATTGATGCCGGACGGGGATTGAGCCAGCGACCCTCCAGTTGCCAGCCCAGTTCTTTAGCTGGTACGCCACGGAACCCCCCATTTATAGGTGTATTTTAAAATTTTTAAATATTTTAAATTCTAACTATAGACACGATAAAGGGGCTGTTCAAAGAATACTATGACCTGTTTGAGAGAAGTTGACGATTTTTCAGCAAGTCCCTTATCGCCTAAAATATTTCAGAGCCAGCCCCTAGTGGCCATTGCTGGTATTGATCTTATGATTTCAGCATGTACAACATGATCATACATTAAAGCAGAACAAAACAACTTTGTCATCATAAAATATCAGTTTCAAATGTCTCAAAAGGGAATGTTTGATTAGTTTTAGGAACCATTGTTGCACTCTCAGATCTATAGCAAAAGTGAAACACAGCGATCCTAGCGGCAGCATTCCTAACCTGAGAGCTATTCCATTACAAATCCCATAGAACTGATTTTTTTTAAACAAAAATCCCCCGAAGACACGACATTGAACTTGTACACCAAAAATATTTCATTGGGATGATCTACTAACTGAAGGTGTCATGTGAAATTTCATCTTGTTTTAAAAAAAAATAAAAAATAATCTAAATTTCGCAAATACCGTCAGAAATGGACTACAAGCCAGAGTCGCTCATATACCACAAAGTACCACGAAGATGCTGTGCAGTTTTGTACATGTCCTGATCTGTAATGGTTATCCCCACAAGGAATTCATTTCTTGTTTTTACAGAAATGCTCCGCTAATCATGATATGAAAATCAGCATGTTGATTATTCGCCGGCCGCTTGCTGTGGAAAGTTGCCAGACTCAGCGGTGGCTTCATGCACGTACGTTTGGTCAGTGGAGTCTTTTATTGGCTTATCAAAAAACATTAAAAACAATTGAAATCGATGGAAAGAATCACATTTGACCACCTGAATCAATAGAGCCGCCGACTTGATATCATATGGAAGCTAATAGCTTTTCAGTGTGAATCGAAATATAATTTTTTGAACAGAAATTCCAATTCATTTTTCTATAGAGGTTGGAACTCTTCCAGCAGGGGGGCGATTGGAGTACTTTCAATCCCTGTACGATCAGCAGAAACTGACAAAGCAACTTCAGAATCCCGGGACGACATGTTCTATCACTAGAACTTGGCAGAAGTAACTAAGAAACCAAAAAAAGTAATAACAAAAAATATGTGCAAGAGAAAGTGACAGCAAAAGACTGTACAAGAGAAAATCTCAGGAAGACTTTAACGCAGTAACACTAGGTAAAAGAGAAGAGAGAAAGAAGCTGGATGCAGATCTCTCCTTGTTGTCGCTGAAGTAAATTTGCCTACAGACATAAACTAATCTTTTGTATTTCATGGTTTCTTTAGGCATGGTTGAAAAATTTGAGAACAAAGTTGGTGACTCATTGGTTATTCATCAGACGTTTATCTACTAGAAACATAGTGTGTCCTCTTGTGTGTCTGACAAACGGTAGCATTAGTTATACAGTTATCAGTCACCATAACCAGCAACAAAGATAAATTAGCTGGGGAAACGCGTTTTTCGTGTTGTTTGCATGTCGTAATACTGACATGAGCTGTGTGCAAAAGGGCTATGAAAAAATGAGCACCTTTGCACCTTTGTTTAAATCTTCATGGAACCTTGTGGAAATCCCTAATCACTACCTGACATTGCAAAAACGTCTTATTTTTAAAACCCTTATTTTTAAAACCCTTATTTTAGCGGATCAGTCGACATCTCCTCACCTTTCCCCTTAGATGTATTTACCTGCTTGTGTATACTCATTCATACAGAAGAGTATTAGGGCCACTGAAGGAAAAAAAAGTAGAATTCTGAGAAAAAAAGTCAGAATTCTGAGATTCAAATCAGAATTCTGACTTTGTTTCTTAGAATTCAGATTTTTTTCCTTCCGTGGCCCTAATACTCTTCCGTAC
>JBAMYA010044349.1:0-12552 GCA_037176975.1 Arrhamphus sclerolepis
AGTGAGCTGGGATAGGCTCCAGCAGACCCCCGTGACCCTGAACAGGAAATAGTGGGTATAGATAATGGATGGATGGAGTTCAGCCATCACATTTAAATTTCATTTTAAATCACTCCATTATCTCCTGATAAAGCTGCTGTTTAAATCAGATAAAAACCCCAAAGCAGGTGCTCCAGTATCTAAGAATGAACACGAAGACTTGTACTCCATGTGCTGAGTCGTGGAATGACCTGGCTGTGTTGGTTCACCATTAAACCCTCCAAGACAATGACGCTTATGAGTGAAGCTCTTCAGAGAGACGAGTGTCTGCTGAGAGGAGACAAAGAACAGACAGCATGTTCCTCCCAAATGTCAGCATGTGCAAAGAGCTTTAATGGAAGAACTTTGTTTGAGCCTGCAATCAATGTTACACACAAACACACACTTGAGTATTAATGAGCATGAGAAACTGATGAGGGAGTCGCGCAGGCGCTTCTGAGCAGCGTTGCATCTGTTCATGAGTGTCCAGGCTGGCAAGTGTGTGTGCCAGCCTGTTATGTGATAAAAGAAAAGACTAACTGCACCATTACATAACAAGACGTAAACTATTCATGATGAGCTCACCCCAGACACCAGGCCTACATACTGGGATCTCAGCCTGGTCTTTTTCCTCCATTTCATCTTTTCACATCAGTTCTTTTCATTTTCAGTGTCTTCATCTCACTTTTGCACCTCTTACTCAAACTTAAACTTCTGTGGAGAGGCCAAAGTAATGAAGAGGCTCATTGAACGTAATATTTCTGCTTTGTTTGTTGAGTTTTGTGGAGTAGTTTTACCAGTAGTAGAAAGCAGTCAGATCAACCTGATGATGATTGGTAATCAGCGAACTCTGTTTTAACACAATTTACAGTCGTTAATTCCCAGATATCATCAAAGCTTGTGTGCCGTAGCATCTGGCCCTGCAATCATACGAGCGAGGAAAAATGTTTCTTTGTATTCTGTTGTGGATAAGTATTGTATTTGAAGTGTGTGATCAGTGATCATACAGCTGCTCTTTGACTTGCAAGGAAACAATAAAATGGTAACTTAAACAAGACATTGGTGTCCATGGTAACAGTTAACAAAACTGTAACTGGCGCTTTTGTTGTAGTAACGAGTGTCGTAGTAACGAACGTCATTTCTTTTTGTTGATCTCCAGCTTAATGTTGACAGATTTCTTGAATTTTGTCCCAAAATATCATTGATCATGTTATCCATCGCTGCCTATAATAAATTCACTGGGGAAAAGAAAAGGTGGCGAGATGAAATGTAACAAAAAAAATCACTGAATAACTGAGATGTACAATTGCACTGGATTAAAATTATCCCATGACCTCTGTGTTGGCTGAAATAGAGTAGGAAATTTGGGCTGGAAATTTTACTTTGCAAATCACAGTCATGGTGCATTCACACTGGATTAACATCACAGACGTCGTCTGCAATAATTACATATTACCACAGATCCTCAGATAATACTAGTCCAGTATGAATAGGACATTAGAAGTCATTCTTTCCTGTTCTAGATAAAACTTAAGAAAGTCCATCTTAGTTTCCTTGTTTTGGTCAGTCAGTTTTCCAACTGACTGACCAAAACAACAGGATTCAGTCAGTAAAGTCCCAAAGCAGTAAAAAACATTTCACTTCCTTGTCCTGACCAGGATGGATTAGCACCTGGATAGCTGTGAAGAACTGCTTTTGAAGAAAGTTTGAGAACAAAGTTATCCTAATTCACATAAGAAAATCAGGAAAAACATTGGCAAACAATGTTTTTCACCCAAGAAAGAAGAAATGCAATGCCAAAAACTGGTGCTGGGAAACAGTTGGAGGCTAATTTTCTTGGTAATGGTACACAGTAAGCACTTGAATGTTTTATTTTTTTTATACTTTTTCTTCTTCTCTACAGATGTCAGTGTTTGCACTCTGGTAGATAAAAATCTTAGGGTGCTTTTCATTTTCCCTGTTGGGTAATTTAATGACAGGAAATGGTTGCATGCCTAAAAACAAAACAGCAACAATGTGTTTGTTTGATAACTGCAATCTTCTTGTGCCCTTTCACAGCAGTTGGGTGTTTGGTAACTCTGGAGTATTGAGCACACCGCCTTGAAGCATCATTTCAGAAACACTCTCTCCAACTCACAAACATCCATCAAATCCAGCAGCTAAAAACTGTTTCCTTTGCAGAGGCGGTCAGTTGCATGAAACCACCACCCTGCTCTCCAGAAGATGGAAACGACTCCCGCCAGCTGACGGTCAGCGCCTGAATCCATCAGAAGTAAATGGAAATGTGAGGAAACTGCAGATCTTAGCTGAATCCATCTATCATTTATGTAATTTCCACAGATGGGTGAAAGCACTGTTTGACTGGAAAAACTTTGTGTAGATGGTTCAGTTGTCATAAACAGAAAAAGAGAGAAAAGATTTTAAAATAGTGTGCCATTGATAAAGATTTAAGGACATAGTATTTTATGAATTGCTTTAAAAGTACACATGATAAAGAAAACAGTAAAGGGAACACAAAAAAAGGTTATTTTGTTTTGTGGTGGAATGCTGGGAAAATGACTTGACTTTCCTGGACTGGATTGTTTTGTCATAAATCTCAAATTTAAAAAAAACAAAAAAATCTGTGACTTTTATATAACTGACTTTTATATTTGATATAATTTATATAAATTTAAATTTATATAAATTTGAGGCCTTTTTGCTGAATCAGAAAATATTTCTTGTATAATCACAATTTAGGGGGAAAAAAGATATTTTTGTCAAAGCAAATGTTGTTAAGTGATATCACAACTTTATTTTTGGAGTATATTTTTATTTTCATTTTTTTCCCCCTTTTTTCCACCATGTGCTCATTAACTAACTATTGTCCTGGGCATTGCACTCCCTCTGCCAACCGTGGGAGGGTCCAGCACTGAGCTCAAGTCTCATTCTGAACATGAGCAGACCCTTCTTTTCAGCCGGGGATAGGGGTTTCTCCGGCTGGACGTACTGCGTGGAAAGATCACGTTATTCCAGGCAGATTCTCCCCAGCAATGTGAAGGCCCAGGACTACTGCATGTTTTTGTGAGGGAACATGGAGAGATGCAAACTCCATGCAAACTCCACACAGAAAGGCCCTTTTGCCAACCCCACCCTGTGGGGTTGGCAAAAGGGGTTGTTATGGGTGGGGTTGGCAAATTTCACAAAAATCATCAAAACAAAGCCCTGTTTGTGATTTTTTAAAAATTTTTTTTAAATTCCAACAGCCAAGACTTTTTAATCGTACAATCACAAATGTCACAAAAGTTACACAAATTGGACATAAATCATCTGCCTCAAACTGAATTATTCCAATGGCAGTTTTGTTAAATACAATGTACTGAACAGATGTGGGACAACTCCCTGGAAGACTAAACCCTCCAAACCGATGCATGCACCAGAAATTAGCTTTTAAATAGCTGTTCCGTAGTAACCATAGTTCACTATGCATCTCTAGACACACACATCTTGAGTCATCAAATATGGTAAAAGTCATAATTTCTTTGTCATGAACCTTGGCTGGGAATTTCACCCTTCGTCTGCGCGTGATCACCACACCATGGATGTCGACAGCCTCCTGCTCCTCTCAGCTTTCCAGCTGTGGTTCATTTCTTGTCATATGAGCCTGTTATCATAATGTCTGAAGCAGATGCAAAATATGCAGCAGCTGTTTTCTTCTATTCTCTTCTTGTCGCTTAACTGCTTTTTTATGGTCCATTCTCTTCTGCTTTCTGTGTTTGTCTGCAGTTTCAGGACATTTGTTGGAGTCCGCATTTATTCATATGAATATATAAATGGCTTGAATTCTCATCCTGTCAGGCTCTAATTCAGGGGCATGCTGGGACACATTACAGAATGAAATATCTTTGAAATGGCTTCAGGACTTTTTCAACCTTTAAATGCTGCCCAAACACTGAACCTTTGATAGCATTAAAAAAAACCTAAGTGGTTTTAGTTATTTGTAACATCGTAGAACAGGGGTGTAAATTCTATTTTATCCTGGACCACATCATCACCATGGTTACCGTCAAAGAGCCGGTTATTCTTTACTTTCTCAACCAGCTATGTTGTCAGATTTCCTGCTAGTTTTTGGACTTAGTTGTAAGATTCTTGGTCTTTTTGGCACAACATCTCTAATTTCACAAAATTCATGACTTTTAACTGAGGCTTTTGTGCTAAAATCACATTTTTCTTATTACATAACTGTAAATGTCGTACAAAAAGGCATATTTTGTTGTAAAATTATTATTTTTTATAAAAAACTTTTGCACTGAAATCACTTTTTTTTTACTTGTAAAACATTAAAAAAAAACAACAATGAATTTCAATGTCTTTTGTTAAAAGTAAGTTTTGCAGTAAAATTTCAGAATTTGCAAGAGAAAGATTTTTAGATATGTTATCTAAACCCCTTTTATTATTCTACAATCACAAATTGTGACCTTTTTGACTCAAAGTTACAATTTCTGGTTGGAAAATATACATATAATTACAACAGTCATAAAACTGCAAATTTGCATAATTTCAACTTTTTTCATAAAAATCACAAGTTGTTATTTTAAAGAGGATAATTTTTCAAAAAATCATGACTTTGACAAAAAGCAGCAACTTTTTTTGTAAAATCTTTTGCAAACATTTACTAAATCATGACTTTGTGTCATAAACTAGTTGCTTTCTGCCTCAGTTATTCCACTTTCTGACGCCTGTACTGAATCAAATGGACAGTTGTGTTGAAATTGTGTCTTTGCACGCTCTCGCAGGCCAGATAAAATCAAGTGGCAGGCCAGATTTGGCCCACAGGCCTTGAGTTTGACACATCTTTCAGATTCTGGTAATCATGAAAGTTTGCAGGAATACGTTTTACAATGACAAGTTTCATCTTTCTGAAAAGATCTTCAAGCTAAAGGTCAGGGATTGTTTCTGTTCAGTTTTAAAAAGACTGTTTCCTTTTCAACCAAAATTTTGTTCTGTTGCTTAAGGTCATAGTTTTTTTCTGAAATATGAATGCTTTAAAATCAAATATTAAAAAAAAAAAAAAAGTTTGTCACTTTGTTGTTTCTTTCCTGTCCAGAGCTTGAAACTTTTCAAATAATTTTATTTTACCACAGTGTGGTAAAAAGTTCTTCACTGACATTACTGCTGTCTTTCTCCTCTTTGACAGACTGTAGCTCAGGAATGTGATAACGATGAGAGCAACATATCCAGGTACATCTTTTGAGCTGTTTGCTAAAATAAAGGTGTTAATTAAGACTATAGGCCTGTCATGTAAACAATTTCATAATGTTTTTGCTTACACAAAAATATTAATTTATTTTGGTCCATTCAGTTTTCTTCCATTAAAGTGGATGAACAATGTCACAAAACAAACATCTGCAATTACCTCACTGGATCTCCTGCTAATCTGTTTCAGACACCATCCTTCCAGTGAAGCATCACATTTGACTACTATGACTTTTGACATTAGAACAAATTACTTTTTGAATTTCCTGTGGTGAAATGACAACAATCATGACAATCAGTTCCCCGTTCTCATTCTTTTTTCAGACTCCCTGAAGCAACAAATCTACCTTTTTACTCTTCTTCTCTCTATGAGGAAGTCATGGTGCTTTCTTATCATCTGAAGAGAAAAATGCTATGCAGCAGGCATTTTGGCTTTATGCTGCTCTTGTTTGAAACTGCTAGTAGTTTCTCAGCCCTTGCTTTCACCCAAAAGGGGATGTGGTCATCCCGAGGATGATATGATGTACAACTGTTACTGGATCCATCCATCAACTTCTGCTTGTCCAGGCCAGCTGAGAGATGTCATTTCTTCATCGTGTCCTGAGTCTGCCTGGGGGCCTTCTACCAGTTGGCCATGCTCCAAATACATCCACAGGGCATCCTCTCCACATGCCTGAACCCTCTATACTGACTCCTCTTGATATGAACAAGCAGCCTCTCCAGGATGACTGAACTTCCCCTGTTATCTTGAAAGGGGAGTCCAGCCACCCTACGGTAGAAATTAATGCCAGCTGCTTATATCAGCTTTAATTTGGAGGTGGTTCACACTCAGCTCTGAACCATCTTCAAATTAACCTGAAGATCAAGGCTTGATGAAACCACAAGAAACACATCATTTGGAAAAAGCAGAGATGGAATACCCTGGTCACCAAACTGGACCCTTCCACTCCTTTACTGCAACCAGAACTACTGTCCATAAAAGTTCTGAACAGGATCAGCCAAAGGGAAGCCCTGACGAAATCCAGCAGGAATTAATCTGACTTACTATTGGCAATGCGAACCGAATGCTTATTTTGTTTGTATAGGGACTGAACAGGCTGTAACAACAGACTCAGTGCTCTATGATCTCAGAGAACCCCCTACCAAATACCCTGTGGGACACTGTCCAATGTCTTCTCCAAGTCCTCATATCAAGTCAAGTCAAAAGTTATTCATACAGCACATTTTAAACAAGGATTTAAATTTTAAGTTAAAAAGAATAAACCTGATGCAGCAAAAGACTAAAATAACAACATAAATAAATAAGTAAAACGTTATATGATAAAAACTCTGACAATTAATCAGTTTACCTCATTAGTTCAAGCTGTCATTAGCAGTTCTGCAGACATCTTGGTTCTTTTGAATGGTGTTTTTTTTTTTTTTTTCTTTTTTTTGTTTGTTTGTTTTTTTGACACACAAAATTGGGATTAGCTTGTACAGTAGCAATACCAGTGGCGGAGAATAGGTATGCTACCACATGCATATAGTACTGTACAGAAAGAGAGGTTTTCACCATCATGTTTATGTTGTTTTTCATGGTGCGTTCCTATTGTGTTCTTTGTGGAGTGTTCTGACAGGAATCACCTCCTCCTGAATGTCAGCAAGACAAAGGAGATGATGAAGAAGAGCACTGTCCACATCCATTGGTGACGTGGATGTGGTGAGCAGCTTTAAGTGGTGTACCTGAACAACAGACTGGACTGGAGCACCAACACTGACTGTCTACAAGAAGAGGATGAGCAGACTGTATTTCCTCAGGAAGCTCAGATCCTTCAACATCTGCAGGAAGATGTTGGAGATCTTCTACCAGTCTGTGGTTGCTTGTACCAACTATTTTGCTGGTGCCTGATGTGGAGGGAAACATTAGTGCCAGGGATGCCAGCAGGAAAGACAGCTGTAAGGCTGGTAAGATTATTGGACAGAGATACATTTGGATATGGATACTTTGATTCAGTGAGGGACAGGAGGACAATGAACAAAGTAGTATCCATCTTGGACAATCAGCTCTGAGATGATTCGTCCACATTTCTGACACTGCTGATATCTGTCGCAGCTGTCTTTAGGCTCCAGGCGGTTCTATTTTACATATTTGCTCCTGTCTCATTGTGAGATCTACCATCACCATTTATGAGCTACAACGGACATTTTTACTATGATTTTCCATCTTTCATCCGAGACTGATGAAATCGTACAGTTTGAATCTAACATATGACTCAAGTCTTCATGAATGCAGTTGTTCCACCAGGGACACTGACAAAGGTTGGGCAGGGTTCCCATTTGTTTACAATAAGGGAAAGATGCTGAACAACCATGTGTCTTACTGCCATATCCTACACTGATTGGTTCAGACAAATGTCCGTTGACAGCAGAGTTAGGATGTTGGAGGTGGGGCAGAGGACTCAAGTAGGCATCATTTAAATGGAGAATTGATGCTACAAAATGCAGCACATCAGCAGCATAAATACATTACTTTTATGTTTCACATGCATGATTACATTTCTGTGATGTACCTGATCAACAGACAACAATTATAAGTCAGGCCTCTGCTTAGATCTTAATGAATGTTTTGAGTCAGTAAACATTATTGATTTACAAATGTCTCGTAAACCAAAATGATCTTATTTCCTCCCTGAGCAATAAACATGCAGCATAACAGCCTCGTTGCCCGAGGTTCAAAAAACAATTACTCACCATGATGCGAATCATCTATCTTTGGTTTAAATTAAATCTTGATGTTGGCATTAAACACAAATAACAACAGCATAATATATTCCAAATGCAGGCAAGAAAAGTAAGACAGTGTTCATGAATCATTGATCTGTGCTTTACTTATAGTGGAGTATGTAACTATAGTTAATTACACATTGATTATTTGTGTGTAATTAAATGGAAAATAAGATACCTTAGTAGAGTAAATTGGTGCTAGGATCTGAGAGTGTGTATGTCAGGGAAAATTAAAAATGTTTGTTGCAGTGCAATGTGATTCTTCCTGTTTAACAAATCCTAATTACAGGTATAAGTCATGGTAATGGTCTTTGTAGATAGAAATCCGGTTGAAATACCGTGGTTCAGTTGTAATCAATAGCTCGCAGCTTATCAGTGTTCAGGGGAAGCAGGAAACAACACCTGCTTTCAAAGATAACACCTGGAGGTGAAACTGATACGGATTGATTCTGTTTGAAAAGATCATGTGTTTGCTCTGTGATTCATTTATAAACTGACTGCTGCAGACGCACCTTGATGTGTCACACAAAATGTTTTTGGCAGGTGACACTGGCTTCAGTGCTGTGAGGGACGTGTGATTTGTCCTCCAACAGAGTTCACAGTTTTAAAGCCAAATCATATCACACTTGAAAGAGCAAAAGGTTGTGCAGGGTTCCCACCTGATTGTCATCCAATGGGAGGATCAGCAACTGGGTTTAACTTTATCCCCAGAAACTAAATTGTATTTACAGTAAATCTAGCTGCTTTTGGTTGAGCACTCAAAGCACTTTACCCTACAAGCTTTATTCGCATATCCAGGAACAAACATTCTCTGCATGTCTGACACCCTGGTTAACACTATACAACAGATGCGTCAAACTCTATTTCACATTGGGCAACATTGTCACCATAGTTACCATTAAAGGGCTAGTTATTTATTTTAGAAAATAAATTTGCTATGTTGTCAGATTTCCTGCCAGTTCCTGTATTTGGTCATTAAAACTAAATAAATAAATAGGTAAGTATGTTACTTTTCGCATAAAATTGAGGCTTCTGTACTAAAATCATATTTTATGTATAATTGCAATTTTTAAAAAAAAAAGACTTTTTGGCATGTTTATAACATCAAAACTTTTTTTTGGGTAGAAGTGAATTTTTGTCATAAAATCTGAAATGTCAAACAATTGTGACCTTTTTTTTACATAAAATTGAGACATTTCTACTATAATCCCATTTTTTTCTTGTGAAATCACATATTTCAATAATGAAGCTAATTGTTTTCTAGGTCAATGCATTTGACAGGACATTACTCAACAACACACCTATGTATCTCCTTTCCAGTCCAGGGACCACTCAAGGCGCCTTTACAGCACAAGCAACCTTCACTGCTATGCACACATTAACTAGATTGACCCATGTAATGGACCATATTATTTAGATAATTACTCCTTAAAATCAAATAACACCATAGTTGATTTAAATTATGCCTAAGCATAATTTTGAGCAACAAATTAGCATAAACAGTGTTTTTTGGTTTTTGGTTAGGGGGAAGCTGGAGTAAACAGCGTAAACCTACCCAGACACAAGGAGAGCATGCAAACTCCACACAGAAAGACCAGCTGAACCAAGATCCAACTGAACCTTCTAGTTGTCAAGTGTCAGTGATGATCACTAGTGTGCATGAAAGTAGGAACCAACATCATCATGGTAGTCACAGGAGGCATGTCCAGATCTTATACAGTCTATGGCCTTTTTCCAAGACCACTTCTACAAGTAGACTGCGAGGCCAGGAATCAAAGCACTCCCCTACACACACACACCCACACGTGTAGACATGGACATATTTGTTGGTGCCCCTAAAACTTAATAAATTAAAAACCAATGGTGTCATGTCTGCCTGCACACCTAACTTTTGTGATAGAGTCAAAATACAAGTATAAAAGAACTCATTACATTTTATGATATACTATATTGCTATTTTAACATAAAAATATGTTTCTCAGTCTTGGGCCACACGTACCACTGCCCTGCATGTTTGAGAAGTTTCCCTGAACAACAGAACTGACTCAGATGAATGATCACCTCATCAACTTGTCATCAAGATCTGCACAAGTGTGTTAATGATCCACTGATTGGATCCAGGTGTGTTGGAGCAGGGAAACATTTAAATCCATAGCGTGATGAATAAGCACTGAATGAGTGTTTGTGTGAATGCGCAAGTGCTTTCATGGAACATAGACAGGATTCAGAATGTTCTTATATGTGTGGATCATTTACTGTGAAATAAAAATCTTTTTAATACACATAAGTATAACTTTTTTTTTTAACTTGTGAGTAATACTGACTAACATTTGATGTTGAGCTACAAATCTATGGTTATATTTCACAAATTGAGGAGGTAGAAGAAGAGGAAGAAGGATCAAACCAATCCCACCATCACATCTCCCATAGAGGAAGCTGAGTATGGGGACTCTGAGGTGGACTCACCCATTACTGGAGTTGAGGTCACAGAGGTAGTTAGAAGTTGCAGGGTGGGGGGGCTCAGGGGCTGGATGAGTTCTGCCCAGAGTTCCTCAAGGCTTTGGTGACTGTCCTGGTTGAAACATCACATGGACTTTGGGGGAAGTCTGGACCGGCAGACGGGGTGGTTGTTCCCCTTTTTATGAATTGTTGTGTTCCAATTACAGGACAATCACACTTCTCTGCCTTTCTGGTAAGGTCTATGCAGGGGTGCTGGAGAAGAGAGTACGATCAGTTGTTGAACCTCAGACTCACTTGGAAGGGTCCTGAAATAATCCAATGTGGCTTCCAGGTCCTTTAGCCAAGTCATGCTGGAGGAGCTGTGGAGCTGCCAGAAGTGGTAATTTCAAATTTTGTTTCAATTGTAAAGACAGAAATCACTGCTGTGTGTGGCTGATGCTTATTTTGCAAGGCTGTTTTTTTTCCAGGTTGACCACAGCCGGTCACGGTGGTCTATTAGAACAAATTATCACTATAACACTTAAGCACAAGACATATTCATACTCTTATTCATACATTATGTTTTTATTCACTTGCTAAGGTGCCAAGTAGCTACAAAAATAACATGACTACCTATCGAACAAATGGCATGCGGCTATTTTATTTCCCGGTCGCCATAAATTTTATTGCTTTATGTCATTTTTACCTTGATGTGGTACAAAGAATTCACTTGGATGTAAAATCTAACTATAGAGACCAAAATCATTTATCGTACCAGGTTGTAAATATGTTCATTTCTGAAAATTGCTCTGTTTGGGAGCCAGCAAAGCTATAAACACAGCATCGTCATGTGATTGTGTCATCACGTCATTAGCAGGTTGCTGATAATGTGTTAATACACTGATGAGTCTCAAGATTGTGTTGTTGTGGTGTTGGTCTGCTTTGAAAAGAAAGTAAATAAAATCAAGAAAAGAAGTGTCTTTCTTCTTTATAAAAGTTTCACATTTTCTTCCTGTTTCTCTGTTGTATCTGGTGCTGTTGTTGCTAGGCTAGTGTGCTGTGTAAATGGGCTGATGTTTGCGTTATTTCATAGTGCATTTCTATTGGTCGGTTAGCTGACAGGGATCAAAGAGGCAGTGACAGGCCGTCACATTCTGAGACGATTCCTCCAAATTTCTGACACAGCTGATATCTGTCTCAGTCCACCTTTGGTCTCCAGATGGTTCTATCTTTTATATTTGTTCCCATTTCATTGTCAGATCTACCACCACCATTTTTTAGCCACGATGGAACATTTTTACCATCACTCACCATCTTTCTTTTGAGATGGCCGGAATCGTACAGTGTGAACCCAACATTAGACTCAAGGCCATAAACAGGAGTAAAACACTGCCCAACTGCTCTAAAATCATCACACTGATCACAGAACCACATGGCTTGTTTGCCTTTTGTATCATTA
The DNA here is from genome assembly GCA_037176975.1 of Arrhamphus sclerolepis. NCBI lineage: Eukaryota > Metazoa > Chordata > Actinopteri > Beloniformes > Hemiramphidae > Arrhamphus > Arrhamphus sclerolepis. The sequence goes on from JBAMYA010044349.1 coordinate 11,915, forward strand.
TTTGTGTACAAAGTTTTCAGCAGATCTTCTTCCTCGTCTTTGCTTACACAAAGTCATTAATCATGTTGCCAAAGTCCATTCCTTTGACAAGGTCGGCCTCAACAACCAGTAGTGAGGTTACAGACAGCTGGTGGGTTCATGCTTTCTTCCTTCTTCTCTTGACCTCTGAGTTTAAGTTTCATGGAAGCAGCTCGCTACTCCATGTGTGAAAAGCAGTTGAGTGTGCTCCATGTGTGAAAAGCAGGAAAATATTGAGTTGAGAGTCATGTATGTCAATCTGTTTCCTAATTCTGATCCACCAGACTGATAAAATTCTGCTGACGAAGAGTCACGCTGCAGGAATCATGACAATAAATTGGCTGTGAAAAGGAAAAATTACTGTGCTGTCAGACATCATGGACAATTTTGCAGCCCCAAGACATTGTTAAAAGAAAAAAAAAAGTGTTTTTCTACCACGCAATCAAAAGGCAGTCTTCAAAATCTTTTCAAATTTAATAATACATTCTGTTATTATTATTGTTATTATTTGTTTTATGTCGGCAGCACGGTGGCTTAGTGGTTAGCACTGTTGCCTCACAGCAAGAAGGTTCCTGGTTCAAGCCTCCACAGGGGTCTTTCTGTGTGGAGTTTGCATGTTC
>JBAMYA010044350.1:0-12551 GCA_037176975.1 Arrhamphus sclerolepis
TATATATATACATACATATATATATACATATATATATATAAATAGGTTATCATGTTTTTGTCTTTAAATGTTGGTTTTAAGAAGGCAAACGCAACCTAACATGAACATGGATATCAAGAGCCATCTGGTGGACACTTTAGGAAATGCAGCCAGTTTACACTTCGATACATCTTTTTTGTCACATTTGCTCAAATTGTTTTATTACATAACATGTAGCATTTTATTACAGCAACTGGATCAAGCAGATAAAAGCACATTTGTTTAGCAACACATCATTTAAACCAAGAACCTTGTTACTTGATTGAGTGTAATTCTGAGACACATTTGTGAAACACTTCCAGGTTCCCTTCAGCATGTATGCACAATTCTAAAAGGAACACTTTAGGTCAAATTTAAAAGTTAGCTCTTAAAGATCAACATTATTAATTTAAGAAATATGTTTTTAAATGAATATTATTGATCTTTATTTTTGACAAGACATGATCGCACATCAGATGTTGTCAGCCATGCAAGATTTCACCTCCCACTTTATTTTTCGCAGGTATTTACAGCACATGACACCTACCGACTTCCAAGGTGGGTCGTAATGAACATGTGAGCTGTAGTCTTGCCTCTTTATTTCATGCCAAATTATATGCTTCACCTAACACTCAATAACCTACATCAGCAGAATCAACGGGCTATATAGCTTGCATTAATGTGCATTTACTCACCTTCCATTGCCCTTGAGTGAGCACAGACAAGCTTCCTTATATATAAGGTTCAAGCTATCTGCAGATTGAAGCACCTCGGTGAATCAGTTTTAGCAGAGGCACATGTGAGAGAGCCCAGCCTGTCCTTGGTGTGATATATGAACCTGTCTGTAATCTGTGATCTAAATCTTTGCACATAAATATAAAAGGAAGAAGAAAGGGGAAAAAATGAAGGAGATGCAACCTGAGAAACAACAGCTAAATGGAAGCTAATTAACAATGTAACTCAATTGTTGCAATTATCAAAGGATCCATGTAATGCAACAAACATTTAGAAGACTGCCAGCTGGGACTTGCCCTGGATGCTAGCGGGCAGGCTGCGCGGATACTCGAGGTAATGATGGATGCATGCACATGCTGCAGTGAATATCACGAGCAAACACACACATGTGCGTCAAAAAGGAGACATATGGCCAAGTTCTAGAGCATGGAGCCATGTGGCATTACATAAAATACGTGCACAGTAAACGTGAGCAATTTATGTAATACAAAGTTACTGTATTTACCAAAGTAAATAATTGTAGTTTATTTCAACCTTTGACTGGAAATGCTGCAGTGAAAATATCATGATGACAAAACTTCGGTGTCAGATATCTTTATATAACAGTTCTAATGTGCATTTATGTATTCAAATAGAATCCAAACTGCTTCACTATCTGTCATCGGTTTCTTTCAAATTCTCCAGATGTACATTCACGAAAAAGTAGAAAATTAAACAGCACCAAGCCCCTCAGCACCACCTCAACTGTCTGACTGTGAAGTAGAGTTTTCAGCTTAGGAGACAAACCAATCTTCATCTTATTCAGGGTCACAGGAGTCTGCTGGAACCTATCCCAGCTGTCTTCAGGTAAACATTCAGGGGTACAACCTGGGCAAGTCAGCACACACAGACAAGCAACACACATGCTCACACTCACTCAATTTAAAATCAGTAATAGAGCTGACACACATGCTTCTGGAGAGGACCGATGTATCCAGAGAAAGTCCATGTGACAGATGGTTTCTTTTAACTCCTATCTCAGATCATCTGGGTTCTCTGTATTCATTATTTTCCTCAGATAAATGTTCACATCCTGAACCTTAACCTGATGAGGTGGCTCAGCTGTGTTGTGCACCACCTTTATGGAGTACAATTTCACAAACTTGGCAACAAAAACAGCACTGAACAGAGGAGGAGGCTCCTGGTTCCACTTACGTTTTTTTTTTTTTTAATTATTATTATTATTTACTTAATTAATTTCATCTTAATGCCTTGTAAAGCACTTTGAGTTTCCTTTGTGTATGAAATGTGCAATACAAATAGCCTTGCCTTGCCTTACAATGCAGCCATGAATTTACTATGCCGGTGTTTTGTTGTTTGATTTATGTGAACCAAAAATCTAATGATCTGCCAGGTAAACAATATACAACAGGCAAAAGACTCTAGTGTAACAGGAGGGTCATCGATTTGTAAATGGCGTCAACAATTTGCCAACTGGAAAATCCCAAACAGCCAGTTTGAGTGAACAAAGTCTTCTGGATGAAAGGGAAAATATCTTTCAAAACCACAAAAAAAGTACTCCAGTTGGCTTTCATTCAAACCACTGACAGTTGCCATGGCCGCCGCAATGACTGAGAATCTATACTGGGATCCAGAGAAGACCCGCACAATCATACAAACTGCACAGAAAGGCCCATGCCAGCAAGCTTTTAGCTGCAATAGGACTAAACACCAAGCAGCTGCGCTGCCTGTTGCGTTTTATTTTTCTAATAATGTGGTCACTGGAGTGTCCAGTTAAAATTGAATGCAATATATTTTCTTCCTTTATTTTAACAGCACAAAGCAGGTTTTTTCTTCCTTTCACATAAAAAAAGTCTCAATTTCATTGAAAGAACTCTTCTATTCTTCAAATCTTCTATGCGGTAGATCAGCAAAAACCAGCCTGAGTGACTTTGGTCTCCTTTTTTTTTCTACATGAAAATATGTTTGTGTTGTAACTGGTAATAATATTGCCCTACAGAAGTAAACAAAAAAAAGGGATTCAGAGGAACCCAGCCAATAGATAGACAGATAAATAGATAGATATAGTTGTATATTTGGAACAGTGACATGTTTTGAGGGAATTGCAGACAGGGCAAGGTATCAAACCAACTTTCCAGTCTGCTTTTAACCCACGTTGTGTCTTCTCTGACTGCTCATCCTGAGTGATCATGATTGATCCATTCACTTTTGACACATCACACTCACAAACCCAACTCGATACAGAGTTTATGGTGTACGCAGTTCTCCACTGTCTCTTGCCTGTTTCAGATGATAACACCTCTCTTCATTTCCAAGTCTCAGATGACAAGCACATCAGGGTGATTTCTTCTCTCTCTCTCTCCGGGTGCATTTCACATCAAGCATGCTGCGCTCCTCCGGGCCAAAGTCTGGCACTTCCTCCAAACCTTTCCTCTTCCTGTCACTTTCAGTACTTTCACACTTCCCACTTCCTCACAACATCTCTACAGGTAGCGATCAGTGGAACTATAAGTAAGCAAGTAAGTAATGTTTATTTATATAGCACTTCTCTCAGACACCAGTAACAACGTGCTTCACAATAAAATAGACAAATCGACACAGTAAAAGACATAAAATGTAAAACATGAAATGCTGCTTTTTGAAAATAGTCCAGAGAACAATAAGCAGTGAGAGAGTTGCAACTCAAGAGTGAGGAAGCATTAAGAGTGAGGGTGAATGTCCTGACAGTCTAATCTAACAAACTTTATCTGAACATGATTCTGCCGGAGGACTTAAATATACCAACTGTGGAACACGTTAAGACGGACACAGTCAAAAGACAGAGGCTGTAGTTCGTGTTGTTTGACAACATATTGGTGTTGATGTAGTGCTGTGTGATGGATGTAGATGAGTGTATGGTGGGTGTGTGGTGATGTGAAGTTGATGTTATGCCCCAATTCATGTTAGAGCCAAAACAGTCCAAGAGTGACATAAAGCAGTGATACTGAGCCTGTGACACTCAACAACCACTACTTCAGGCTGAATCACAGTTGGTGCCGGTGTGACTCCCTCCACAAGGGCTTGGATTCCCTCTCCAACTCAACCGGACCACCCAGTTCAGCCAGTCCCTACCCCCAATATGAGGAGGGGCCTGCCCATGGACAGCTCTGGAAATCAGAACCAGAATTTAAAAGTTAATTCAATACTTAACTCAAAGCCAGTGAGAGACATTAAGACCTCTTCTGTTCTAGACACCATCGTTCTGGGGTTTAGAAATGTTCCTCGATTTCAAAAGAAAAAAAAGAAAAAGAAAAAAGAGAAAAACGTTTCCTTTGTTGTTGTTTGTTGTGATGTTTCAAGAACATCGCTTCATCAAAAATTTGTCCTAAATATTCCTGAGGCTTGTTTTTACAGAGTGGCTCAAATCACCCAAGTGCTGTTTGACTCCTGAAATCGTTGTCTGGGGCAATGATCAGCGTTTCAGTTTTGTCTGAATTCAGTTGTAGGTAGTTCTCAAAAGATAACATGCTTCCTGTCATGCTTGGAGTTAAATTTCTTGCAAAAATCTTTGCTTTAAATTTTCTTAAATTGACTAAACAACACATTGTCCTTTTTTAGGGGATTCAGTTTCAAATAAATTCAAATTCACGAACACTTACTGAGGGGAAATTCAGTTATTGCAGTAGCTGTCATGGTTTTTAAGCCAGAGATTCATCGAATATGGTTGTTGCTGTGGACAAGAAGGATCTCCTGTAGTGGCCTGAGTTGCAGAAGATCTGAAGAAGCCTCTGACAGAAGACACTCTGGAAAGCTGCAAAAGCTACTGACAAAAAAACACACACACCCTAAAATGATGCTTTCAAAACACCCCAAAGACTGCATGAAATCGCCAAATCTAAATCAGATTAAAATAAATCTTAAATTCCATCTTAATTTTTGTTTTCTCAGTTTTCTTACAAGACATGTTAAAGAGGTAGGTCTGGTTCTGTAGTGGTTTTCTACTGATATTCTTTTTTTTAAAGACCATGTAACACCCAAATCCATACAGATTGAAGAGGAGATATTGAGGAAGTTGAGCAAGATTGAAATGGAGAGTGTGAGATCACTGGCACATACAGTGGAAGAGCTTGGAGTGATAATGAAGACAAAGCAGCACTGTCACAAATTGTGTATTATGTGTTTCATCAAGATGTGTTTGCAGGAACATAGTTTGGGCTCCTTGACTTTCTAGCCAGCATTCACACTGGGAGATAGAGACATCAAACTGAGCAGCGAGACTAAAAAGGTGGAGGGATTTCAGTGTGTACAACAGATGGGGTAATCCTACCGCGAAGGAGCATCTTTGCACCCCACAGGTAACTGAGTTAACGACTGGATTTTCCACTGAAAGAGTTGCCTTTGTGTATTAAAAAAACTTATTTGCAAATAAACTTGCATATTCTTGCCCTCAAATGTATCGCCAGGCTGCAAAAACAACAGCCCCCTCTGTATTAAATTATGAAGACCTCTGCTCATTTCAACCATGTCTTTTTCTCTGCTAGACTGCTGCGGAGAAAAGATCACAGTTCAGTTCAGTTAATCTGAGTTTTTCTAAAGTGGCATGATGATTAGTGAAATGACCAACTCCAAACAAAAAAAGACAAACTTGCTTCATCAACAGGGGGCTGAAAGATCTTGAAACAATTCTTTTCCATTATGCCTCCTTTGACAGAAGTGTTTCTCTCACTGTGATAGATTTAGACCTTATTTTGTACAGAATTTCTAATTAACAGACCCATTTTGGAAGTTAATTATTTGTGCAGATTTCACATGAGATTATCAAGAACCTCCCTTACAGGGACCTCAGGCCAGAATTAAAGAGGATAAAATCAGTGTGCGACTGAAAATCGTGCAATGATGTTATTACTACAATGTAAATATGTGAATTTGTAAGAAAATGCAATTATGTTATTAGTCATGCTGTTTCAGAGACAACCTTGATATAGCACCATATTTCACAGGTCAAGATTCAGAAGTGTATTTCTCTGTTGTGAAAAAGCTCTCTGTGCAGAACTGTCTGTTACACCGAAGCCTCAATATGCGCTAATGCAGTAAACAGTGATATATGAACATTTCCAACATGTGTAAGGAATCAAAGGTGGGCAGGGTTCTTTGCTACAATCCATCTTCTGGATGTATTAATAACAGAGCATGAATTAATTCCATGCCCCTCAGCATCCCCTTCATAAGCCCAACTAAAATTAGGATGTGTGCCCACGCATGCTGTCAGCCTCTCCGGATGAGCCACACAAGCCTCAGTCACGCACACTTTTGTCTTAATGGATGACATCAGTCAAAGGTTTCCTTGAAGAAAGAATGATGCCATTAGACGTGCTTCTTGGCATCAACAAAACTTTAACTGGAGTTCAGGGGTGCTTTGTAACTTGCAACCATTATATATTAGATGCAAATTCACAAGGAAAAAAATAACTTTTATGCTTTTGATTGTACCATTTCACTTAAAGACCTTAACTGAAAGACAGCTGTGTTGGTCATGGGGCTGGTAAGTCAAAGTAAAGTAAATAATGAGTGAGGTTTTTTCATAGAGCCAGAAACGAAGCATCAGTGTGGTGCAGCAAAATGCCAGAAATGTTAACTGTAAAGACTCAAAAGTCAATATTTAACCACAGTGAATGGTCTGCATTTATATTAATACATTTAATATCTTGTTTCTACACAGCACATTATGATGGGTTTTTCATTTACCCAGTCATAAAATTATAGAAACAGAATATATTTATACACTACTTCTATTTAGCTTAGTTTTCTTTATTAATTTAACTAATTCATTCTAAGTGCTTCCCTCAATGAACCGCAGATACGCAGATGTGAGAACTTCAGCGTTACCTTCTTATCTAAAAGGCCTGGTTTAAATAATGCATTTTGAATGTCCCTTCAAGGATTAATAAAGTTATATCTATCTATCTACCTACCTACCTACCTACCTACCTATCTATAATGTAATTATGCCATACAATTAAGTTAGTTTATGAGTTTTTTTGGCAAACATAAAAGGTGACCCACGGATAAAGCCAGTAATAATATTTCTTATCCTGACTGGCTTTAGATGATTCCAGCAATGTAGGGAGAAGTGAAATGATCAGGACAGATGTGCACAGGGTTAACACATGTCTACTAATAGCTTGCCCTGAAGAAAAAGCAAGATAAGGCTGTATGTATACCATGAAAGTCTGTATGTATATCTAGTATATCACAAGAAACTATCTGCAACTACAGAGGGTGAAACCATATGTTGCATTCTGCTTCCTATAGTTGTGCCACATGTGGCTTTGAAAGCTGGATCTGATCCCAGCATACAATATCATCTTCAGGTTCTCACTGCTTTAAAAGTCATTTATTTATTTATTTTGAATGGGAAGACACAAAAAACAAAAAATATTTGATATAATATGCTGAAGAAGGGTCATTGGTAACTGAGAAACCACTGATATCTGCCAACCATCAATAGATTTTTTTTTCTTTTTCTTTATATCTAGCTCTAAAGGTGTAAGGTGTTGCACCGCAAACAAAATGATTAATTCAATATGCTTTTTGTTTTCTTGCGAGTCTGATAACTTAAGACCTACAATGTCGATTTATCTTGTTGATAAAAAATAAATAAGCCAATCTGGATTGTTCTCTGATCCAGATCAGAAATAAGGCAATTGGCTCAGCAGAGGGTGCAAAGAGAGAAAAAAAATTGAAAAAGAAAGTGTCAATAGCTCTAGGTACAATATCTGTGAAGCTGTTTTGTCATTTTGACACGCAGGTCAAACTTATAAATATCTGCTCAGGAAGGCATTGTCTGCCAGCCCATTCCATAAAAAGTCTGATTTGTAGTCTGCAGACACAAGTAACTAGACAACTGGACAAATAATACTTTCAGAGAAAAATTATAAAAAGCCAGAGTAAAATAAAAAATGTCCTGACGATTCATCATGAGTGAAGGAGGCAACTAAAAAACAGAGAGTGAGAGGAAGAAGAGACAAGAACTGGTAAGGGAGCAGACTGAAGTCACTTTCACCTTGAGGATGTTTGCGTCAACACAAACACAAATGATCACATGCAATTAATGACTGTCCCATTACTGACCTGCTCTCCTGGTTAATTGCTTTGATGATGCTGTCAGCAGCATCTCTTCGACGCACACTTGTCCACACGTGACTCTGCCTTAGGGGTAGACGAGCACAGAGGAAGGGAACCTCCTTCACCACACTAGTAATTAGTTGTATAATAATTCATTCTGTCATTTAATTACCCAAAAGCTGCATCACAGCAAATTCACTGTGATCATGTATATTTTTAAAAGATTACTGGACCAGAGGAAAAAGAAAATGATTTGGTGTCTGGAGGGAAACTGTGCTTGGCTGATGTATAATCTGAACAATCAGAGTGTTTGCTGTGTGTAATACTTGTAGTAGGATTTCTCTTTAGTCACTTATGTTTTTTTAAGGTAAAGCTGTGACAGTGTTTATTTGCAAAAAAAACACACAGCTAATTATGTTGCTACACTGAAAGCTGTAAATCCATATGTACCATTTATCTGTATGGTTCTTAGGCGTATTAGAACTAGACAAATTCTGTGATATCACCCACAGATGTTCTGAGGAATCAGTTTAAAGCCCGTTTTTTGACGCTCTGCACAACGCTATATTGGCAGGAACTTACTCCGTTGAAACCTAGCTAATCAAAAAGTGGGCAAATGGGTGGACTGAAAGGTAGCTAGTCAACCCACAATCTGGAATGGACGAGGACAACCTGAAGGGCTTTCAGTTTGAGAAACTGGCTGCTGTTATTTGGATAGCCCCAGAGCATATCATTTGGTAGAGGGTAGCCATAGCTCAAAAAGAAAAAGTCCTGAATTGTGCATGTTTATCTAATTTTACCTGATGAAGTAAAGTTGTCAGGGATGGTAAATCTAGCGATAGATACCAAACTTTAAACAAGTTTATTTGTCCTGCAATGCTAGACATTTGAGCATGGCGGGTCAATGTAGATTGATTGGACCCTAGTGGTCAGTTGAGGAACCACAATGTTTTATACTTCCAGGAATGCAATAGATGAGCAAGCTAGATGTTGCCTTTGAAACTTGAACTTACAGCAAACTGGAAAAAACCCCAACTGTAGAGGAACTCGAGAGCAATTTCAATTCAATTCAATTCAATTCAATGTAATACTACTACATTGCTGCTTTAAGAAAAACACAATCTGTGATGGCATGTTTTATAAAAATCCCCAAAAGAAGATACAGGTAAATCAAAATGCTGAAAATGTATGTGCAACAGCTAGCATTGGATTTAAATTAGGTCCTCAAACAAAACACATGAAAAAGAAATAGGACCCTTTTTCTTTTTTTGGTGTAAATATTAACAAGTAAATGAAGGTTTGTCTCCACAGGGGCCTTTCTGTGTGGAGTTTGCATGTTCTCCCCGTGCTTGCGTGGGTTCTCACCAGGTACTCCGGCTTCCTCCCACAGTCCAAAGACATGCTTGTTTGGTTAATTGGTGTTCCTAAATTTCCCTTAGGTATGAATGACAGTGTGAATGGTTTGTATGTATGTGGCCCTGCGATGGACTGGCGACCTGTCCAGGGTGTACTCCTGCCTTTCGCCCGAAGTAAGCTGGGATAGGCTCCAGCAGACCCCCGTGACCCTGCACAGGAAATAGCGGTATGGATAATGGATGGATGGATATATACATATATATATATATATATATATATATATAGGCTACATATATGTATATATATTTTAAATCCAAGATAAATTTACGCGTTTCAGTATTCATGAAAATGTTAGTAGTTCAGAATATACAAACCAAATCTACACCTGCCTGCAAACAAGTGCAGAGCTTGTGTAAATGAGGAGTGCACATAAATATTGCTGGTCAGTGTCAAATTTTACAGTGTCGATGTTTTATATGTGCTGCTGTTTTCACCATATACAGAAACGTTTAAAATGTGTTTTAAACATACCTATGTTAATTGATGAATTGATGTTTCTTGCACAACGTAGCCATGAAATGATTCTTTCCAGTGTCAGAATGATTTCTGATAAAGAAGTTTATCCAATTGTAGAGACAAAGCAGAGTTTTGTTTGTACAGAAATGTTTATTGTTGTTTGTTTGTCTTGTTTTGTTTTGTTTTTTGCATCCAGTGTCATTTTACCTCTTAAAAGCTTTGTTGGACAGAAGACACAGCATTAAGTGTCTGCATTACTCACATCTTGTCACGCCCGTAGCCTAGTAACAGAGTGAAATAAAATACTTTTCTGTAAAATCGCCTCTAACTAAAATCACTGCATTAGAAAAATAAATAAATATAAAAAATCTCCCTCTCATAGGTTTACAAACACTACTGACTGTGTACACATTAGCATTGTCTTGTAGTTTTAAATAAAACAGAAAAAAAAAACAGAAGCATTGAGTTATTGCAATCTATATTAAGACGTAAATGTTTATAAAGGATCCTAGATGTATTACAAAAATAGAATGACTTGCTGGTGGTCTACAATGTAGAGCACTTTTATTGAATACTGAATGCTGATGAACAATAAGCTGTTAGGTGAGTAAATAAATGAAGCAATGTCACAAGCAGAGTAATACAAGTAACTATTTACAAAAAATAACAAATTGCAAAAAACAACTGGAATAACTTACTGTTTAATAAGAGAACATACGAGGAAAGTATGTGTACAAATTGAAAGCCTTCTCAAAGACAATCCTGCTGGTAGTGGTGCACCATCCTGTTCTGGTGACTATAAGTCATTGCAGGAACGTCTAACGGGAAAGTCCTGGAGAAGATCCTGCAGGACATGTAGACACAATTTACAGCACTGCGTATGAATAACTGGTTAACTGGTTACAGAATGACGGATAATGCTTCACAGTATGTTCATTAGGATTTATTTAGGACAACATCATTCAAGGAAATAACTTGTAAAACATGTCAATGTCTCTGTCTCTCTTCCCTATTGTTTGGACAACATTTGTATTATCTAATAATTGTAATTATTGTGAAGTCAGTTGTTGACTGATACTGATCTGACAAAAACATTCCATAGAACTATGTTTTTCAAACATTTCATAATCATGGGGGATGATAGGAGTCCTAAATCCCTGCCCCTGTAGCACTACCTGTATGCAGATGTGACCAGCCTCCTACACACCTGTATTGCTTCAACAGCTGTTTTCCTCATCAACTATTGCATGTTTCCTTCTGCTTTAGTCTAGGTTTAGTTTAGTTTCACTGTAGACTTTTTACTGGGGAGAGGAGTTGTGTAATCCTCCGTGTCTATCTAATAACACTGGAAGAAAAAAGTCTTCTTGTCATATGTCCACGTAAACTTGCTTAAAACACCTTTAACTACATACTGTCATGCCCCTCTTGGATCCCTGAGTCTGTTTGAGTTTTTTATGTCACATAGATTCCCACTTCTAGTTGCTGCTCACTTTTGCTCTTGTTTCAGGTTGCTTCACTTCTCACCTTGTGTGATCACCTCACCCTCCTTCCACATGTGCCTGATTGTCTGCCAAGTTTATTTAAGCACACGTCTCCCTTTGTTCTCTGCCAGATCATCTGTGATTCTTTCCCTGTCTCCAGCGTTCCCTCTTTGAGTTTTATATCTGACCTTAGTGCATGACCTTAGCCTTACCCCTTTCAGATCCGTTACTTTGCTTGAACAAGAAACCAGCTCCTCACTTGAATCTGGGTCATGCATGTGAGTCTGTTTCTTTCCAGCATCCAAATTTTTCAACACAGCTTGATTCATCCATAGTAGATTTGTAAGCCATAAATGTAGGCTAATGCCAATGTTACATTAGCCTATTACTAAGATGTTATTTATTTAAAAGTTAAACTTCAAAATTCTAATAAGATTATGACAGTGCTGCAACATCCCTGATCAGTCACCAGAGAAAAACTACAGGCATATTTATGGTGAGTCTTCATGGTTCATTTAGCAGACGAACACTTCTTTGTGTATGACTCTAGGAGCTGACACATGACATTTCTCATGATAAGATACAACCATTTGGTTCACTACATAGAGCAACTTTGCCTGTGATACAAACACTGTGCCCATTGCATTGTTGTCATGCAGTGAGATTACCCAAAGTAAATCAATAGACTTTTTATTTCATTAAATTTGACAAAGCTGGATTTTGATGTAGCCTGAAATGGTAGCTTGGAAAAGTGCCAGTACTTGGAATTTTGCATTAGCTTCTGTTTTCAGCCTTGCAGGAGCACAGATAAAAACATTTTATGAGATAAATAAATGCAGATGTGTCTAATATCTGAAGATTTCACTTCTCTTCTTTTTTTTTTAAATGAAATTCCAGCTCCATCGTTTTAATAAGTTAAAATTCCTTCATATTTTTTTTAAATAATATTTTTTGGCTCTAGTGGTCTTTATTAACCGTAGATCGACAGAAAACGGGGCAGGGAGAGAGGGGGCAAAGACACCCAGGGGAAGGATTTTGAAGGCCGGGAGTCGAGCCTGCGTCTGCTGCAGGAGGACTGTGGCCTCAGTAAATGTTCTGCCTGCTCTAATAACTCTAACAACCCCATTTTTGTCATGTTTAAGTAGCTACAAAGAGCATACAAATATGTGTTTTACTTGTTTCAACAGGAGGATACTTCCATAGTCTTACATGCTCTCGCACAAATATGAATCTGATTAATATTTAAAGTAGCTTGAATAACAGTAAACTTTTGAATAGTTAAATTCAGATTTGCTGACTTCAGCCGATAAAACTACACACACACACACACACATATATATA
>JBAMYA010044351.1:0-12551 GCA_037176975.1 Arrhamphus sclerolepis
ACTTTTTTTTCAGTATAGGTTTACATGCTGCCCTTCACAAAACAACAGTCTGGGGAAATCTACCATCTCTAAACTTTCTAACTATAAATTTTGAAAATATTACGTTTTGGACATGTGGACAAACATACCTATTACATGTTTTCTGGTGAGACTGTGCTCATAATCCTATACTGAAAAAAAAGTATTATCTTTTTGCAGGTCCTGTCATCAACTGGCTAACAAGAAAAGGTCACTTTTGTTGAACATCTGGTTTTTTCAGTCATTTTTTGGGGGATTCACATTAAAAAAAAAAAAAAAAAAAAGGTCATCATATTATCCTATGATATTTAAACTAGCTCTTTCCCTCCAGTGTAAAATATTCTGGCCCAGCTGCAGCCTTCTGTAATACCATCAGAAAACCTACACTTTTCCGTTTTTGTACTTCTATTTCTTATTATTTTTCGTTTGATGTCTGTTCGTACTTTAACATATTCTATGTGTCAGTGTTTTTTATTTTGTGTTCTTAATATTTGCTGTTCCTTTATACTGTGATGTGACTAGTCATGCAGAGACAGCTATAAGCAGAGTTTTGCAGCATCCAACTATTAGGAAATGTGATGGAAATGTGGGCTTGAACAAAAATGAAATTGGAATTCATTAACCAAGCTCTGGACAAAATATTCATTAAAAATAAATTTCTCAGATTCAGAACTGGTCCAATTTCCCTAAATTCAGAACGATCACACTGATAATTATCTCAAGATGAGTTATATAATGCAGGCTAACAATAGTATGTCTGGTATAGTCTGACTTCGGTGTGATTATACTTTTATTTTCTCATTGTCAGTCTGTTTGTGTGGAAAATAAAATGACTGAGAGGTGCTTTGTTAGAAACAACTTACATAATAAGTAAAAATGATGTGCCAAAAAAACAATGTAGTGAAATTCAGGTGATTCAGTGGTTGGAAGAATAGGGCAATTTTGGATCCCTGTGTTGTTAAATAAATTGTACGATACAATGCTTTTTCAGAACTTTCTCATCCAGAACGCTGTTTGCTGCAGCTCGAGTCAAGAATCCTCAGTAGCTTGATGGTATGCTAATGTTTGCATGGTAACACTTGCTACCTAAAATGCTAGCTTTCCCATTGTAACATTCGCATTCTAATCGAAACACCAACGATACATCTCAGTTCACATACTTTCATATTTACACTTGTTTTCTTGAGTGAATAAGTACATTCACTTTAACATAGAGGTCTGCAGCTAGAGGGAGTGAACTCAGTTTAGCTAATGGATGAGCATTCTCAGTGCTTTCTAACCTGGTTATGTAATGGATCTGGTTATCGATGAAAATACTACCTGCTGTAGTTTTTTGTTTTTTAATCAGACAATTATGGTATGCTTTTCTCTTTGTTTGCTTTTTGTGTGGGTGTTTGTGCATGTTCAGTTATCATCTACACTGTACTGTTAAATAAGAGTAAGAGGCATGACATATTTGCGGTAACTAGCACAACAGTCAGTCAAATATTTTTTTTTCCTCAGTAGTCCTATAACTTGCTGTTTATGATTTAATTTTCTCACCTTTTCATGTACCAATGACGCACATTATGTGAATATACACAGAGTTGTTTGTGTACTAATGGAAGTATTCAAACGTAAGCTGAGCTAACAAACAAACAGAAAGCTGGTGTGGCTTGTGGTGTCTACAGATGTCCACAATCCTTTAACTTGCATAGACATAGTAAATATGTTATTGATGATTATTACCTTGATTGTCTTGTACTATCAGCCATCAAAATTACATTATTATAATTATTATTAGTATTATTATTATTAAGTGCCTGTTATGAATCCCTTTAACATGTTTAAAGCTGGCAAAACTTAAATGTTACACAGAAAGGTTTCAGAATTTAAACCCTGTAAATGTCAATCAAATATTTCTTTTCAGTTCCTCCAGAAAAGTAGACCAATGTCTGGGCACATGTGGAGGTTACAAGGATTCCTACACATGCGAGAAAGAGACAGGAAATGACTCGAAGTAATACTGGACATGTTCGTCCCCTGTTGTACAATATATATGTAAATAGGAGCTCTGTTACAGTAAAAACGCTGTACTACAGTAACACTATCATAAAATATAAAATTAATATAAAGAGTTCTTTAAAAAAAAAAAAAAAAGAAACAAAAGAAAAAAAACAACAAAACGAAAGCCCTCCAAGTACATTAGCACAAAATACCGGGCACCCATGTCTTATGTATCTAATTACATTCATTACCATTTATGACTGTTTTTATATTGTTGGGACATACTGTATATTGCAATTTAGTTTCAAGTCACTAGCAAGGTCCATAAAACAAGCACATTTACGCTTATGGCATTATGCTACCACAGTGTTGCTTACTGTACATGTATCCCTAAATTTGTCTGAAAGTTTAACACCTAATATCTTGCCTATGTATTTTTTTTTCTGTTGGATCCATTATCTCAGCCTATTTTAGATGAATGTTTCATATAATAATCTATTTCTCATTAAAATGCTATATTTAATAAAAAAAGAGCGAAGCTTGTTTGTACAATTTACCTTTATAGAAACTACCTAATTGTTTAGCGCACAGCAAATCAGCCGTATATTTACTTTACCATATGAAATGGCTTATTTTATTTTGCTGGTATGGTTTATAATATATTCTCTGAACAACCTCTGATTCTGTAGATGACTTTCACCATGGTTATTATTCTCTGAAGTTTATATTAATGTTTGTGTTCATGGATTTGGCCTAAAACAAATCACTGGTATTCATTAGGATCACATTTAGTAATTTTTTATCTATCACTTACATATTTGAATTGTCTTTGGGGTATTCCAGTGCATTAAGGTAAATCAATGGTCTGAGAGTGCAACTGTTGATATTTACTTCATGGATTTATATGTGAGCCTGAGAAGATGTAGCCAATCAGAAACTGGTAGCTGTGGCATCAGTCTGAATATGAGAATCCCAAGTACCACCAAAATGGTATCCTCTGGGTGGCAGCATGTTGCATTTTGGACAGATGCACCAAAACATCCTGATTCAAAGAACAGCCGAAAGGAAAAGATGAAGAGGAGAACCCCACTGTTCTAAATGTGCTGATTTAGCACAAGCAGGAGGAAGGGGAAGAATTTCCACAGGCTGAACTTCACAGGAAATTCCAGGCTATGTTACAGTCAGTTCGGCAAGTAACAGATCAACACTGACTGCGTGAAGAGTGGGAAAAAAAATGGAAGGGTCATGGTGGAGAAAGGCGGACGTCAAGAAAGCCCTGGTACAGTGTGAGTTCTGCAAGTTTACATGTTATATTACCCAGCATTCACATGGCAACCAACAGATTTGACCTGTTCCTTAATGAACTGATGGGAACATAGCCTGGAATTTCTTTTGAGGTTCAACTTGTCGAAATTCTATCAAGTTTTTTTTCCTTACCCTCGCTTTAAATAAGTGCTTTACGAATCAGTGGCGTTTGCATCTTCTTCTTTTCTATTCAGCACTGTTCCCAGGCTGACTCATAGTCATAGCTCCATAGTCATGCATTCCATCCCATTTAACTGCTGATGACTTTATGAACTTCTTTATCATCAAAATAATAGAGACTAAATCCATATTCTCCTTCCAACTATGGGATTACATTAGACAGCACAGAGACCTTGGCATCAGCTGCACCTACTGGTTCTTACCTGCACTTCTTCTTCCCTATTAATATTTGTGAATAAACCTCAGTTGTTTCTCACTCAATGGACCCTGTTTCTTCTAAACTTTTTAAATATTTTTTTTTCCCATGATAGGTTCTGTAATTGTGGATCTTCTCAATGCATCCTTTATAACCGGATGTGCAGGAGGTTTTAAGATCGCAGTAATTAAACCTTTACTCAAAAACACATCTTTATATTCCATAGCCAGCAAGAGGTCTATTTCCAACCTTCCTTTTCTTTCTAAAATTCTTTAGAAAAAGGTTTCAAATCAGCTAAATGATTTTCTTTGAAGAAACAGTATACAAATTTCTTCTTTTACCTGGCTGGCTATCACCAGGAGGGTCCCCCCTCCTGTAATTGACCCAGATCCTGCTCAAGGTTTCTTCCCAAGAGGGCGCTTTTTCTTGCCACTGTTAGGCTTTGTAATGTGCTCGGGGGTCAGGCTCTGCGTTTCTCAGATGCACCTTGAGACAACTTGTGTTGTAATAGAGGATGTATAAATAAAATTGAATTGAACTGAATTCTTTTTCTTCTCCAGATGTTAAGGTTCAGTCAAAATTCCAAACTGCAACCTGCTGCCACCCAATGGATACCATGTTCACAGTACTTGGGTTTCTGGTATTAATTTATTTACTATAATTTTGGTTTGAGGTTGAAAATGAATCAACTTAACAGAGATGTTGGTAATAGGCTTGCCGAGGAAACTACAGCATCCTCTTCTGGCAATGGTTTGTACCTGGAAGATCGAAATGGCAATATTATGCTTTTCCTTTTTTTTATGACATATTGAAAGTATTATAATGCATTATACGGAGGCTCGACAGTCCTTGCACAAAGTGTATTTTCTTTTTGCATAAATTACAGTTTTCAGGGTTCTGAGAATCCTTTCTGGATTTTTTCTCTAGCATTGGTTCTTGATGACATCATAGAGAGCAGAATATACTTGCTTGACCACATAGTGAAGAACAATACATCTGGAGGCTTTGTCTTTGTGCAAGGTTCCCACTTTTGTTTTGTTAAAAACTGAATTTGAGTGACTAAGAAAATATAAAAAATAATGATAAATAATAATAATGATAAATATTTTTGCTACAGTCTTGGTTTGTAGCCATAAGGCACCCCAATTATATGTCCTGATTAACAATTAACAATAAAGTTGCTGCCGTACATATAGAATTGAATAACTTTCATGAATGCTTTCTGGCACCCATAGTATTTTCTTTTCAATTTTTTTCAGATTTGTTCTTCTCTTCAGTCTGAGCTCACTGTAAACCAGTGACATCATGATAAATAGCATTCTTAATGACAAAATAATACTTTTGTGTGTTCTATATGTTACACATTGTTTCAACAAAGCCTCACATGACACCTGAACCAGTACATTTTGTGTTACTGACTTGCCAGTTTTGAAATGATTACAGCGCACATATGATGGATCCAAACTGTCCCATTTTCATTCTTCCATTTCCTCTCTGCAGATGGTCTGAAACAGCACTCTCCTTTTTACAGTCCATCACTCTCTGGGGAAGCAAAACAAAAGTTCAAATCAAGATTTAGTCTTTTATTATTTAATCCCAAAAACTCAATACAGCATCTTTTAAGCATGATGCCACTTGTGTTTCTGACTTGCCTCTTGTAAGTTGTTTTCAGCCCAAAATGGTGTGTGGTCACCCCAAAGAGACAGAAATTGCATCGAACTGTTTCTCATCTATTTTCGGGGTAGTGCTTGTGCTCAAGGGCAAGAGCCATTTTAAAAGTAGATGTTTACAACTGAATTCACTACTATGATGTTTCCAAATTGTCTGATTGTGAGGGAAAGTCTCCGGTCACTGACTTTACTAAGTATTACTTTGTCCTGACCAGAACAAAAAGAAAGACTGCCACACACAGCAGTTACAGTGGACATTAAGTAACAAAACTTTTATATTGTCTCACCCTAGCAAAGAAAACAAACCTTCACTTTAATGTATCTCATGCAAGAAAAAAGAAAAAAAAATCAATTTCACTTATTCCCATGCCAAGACAGCACCATTTCTGGCAACTATGGAGTGAAATGTACTGTGGTGACAGCATCATTTGGCTTTTCAGTTACTTGGCTGCATTTACCCAGCTGGCATTTCACTGTGGGTACTTCACACATCTACCCCTTTTTACAGAGAGAAATATATACATTTCTGTCAGCCATGAGTAACTGAATGACAACATGATCTGCAATGCAATAGGAAGCAACAATCACCGTATCAACCAGAGACGTCCATCTGTAATCTTTGTCGTCGCTGTTTGTCTGGCTTTCTACCTTCATGGCTTGAAGGTGAATGGATTGAATGGAAGTATTTGTGTTCAGGTCATTTACAAGACGTTTTGATAATATGTTCACATGCTGAAAATGTGCTTTTTTGACCAGTGAGAGAACTTGTTTGCCATCAGCTGTGCCTATCAACCAGTCAAAAAAAAAAAAAGACCAAACAACATTTTAGTCAAATCTGTTTGAAAAGCAGCTCCTTGTGTTTCTCATTCTTTCTTTTGTCCTGAAACAAATTCCAAACTTTTGGCGTTATGCTGGATTGGAATCAGAAAGTGTGTAAAATATGAGAATGAATATAAAAATGAACACATCAATTACTGACAAAAAAATTTAAAGAACAGAAAATGTTTATATAAAATATAGATATGTAAAGAACATGGCAGCATTGTGGCTTTGGTGATTAGCACTGTTGCCTCGCAGCAAGAAGCTTCCTGGTTTGAGTTTGGGGTTTGCATGTTCTCCCCGTGCTCGCGCGGGTTCTCTCCGGGTACTCTGACTTCCTCCCACAGTCCAAAAACATGGATGACAGAAGAGAGCTGAGAAAGGCTCCAGCAGATCCCTGTGACCCTGCACAGGAATAAGCAGCTACATAATAGATGGATGTAAAGAATATACATTTACACACATGTATATCCATATATATGTACCTACACATGCATAAACATCTAAGTACTCCAGTATCTGACCAATTCGTCATGTAATGGGTGGTCTGCACTGTCCTGCAACTTGGGCAACATCTTCTTCTCCAACCCCACCATCAGTCTTCACTGGCCAACTTATTTTGTTGTACAGGTTTGGAAAAGCAGCTTGGGACAACTCTCCTAGATGTGGGTCTTTAAATACAATAAAGTGAGTGAAGCATCAGATATTATTGGAAAAGAATTCAGACTTTTCACTGTTGTGGAAACATTTCTGTAAAACTCTTAACATTGAATATTTGTTGGATCATAACATATAATGCCTTATTTAGCAAATCAGTGGGAAAGTAAGTTAAAGGGGAAAAAAAGAGAAGATCTTGGCTCATTAAGATCAATGTAATCCATGCATACATTTTTTCTAAAAACCCCACCTCTTCACAGCTGTCATGGGCCAAGGGGTGGACTCCAGCCTTGGCAGGCCACCCATCCATCACTTGGCCACAGCGAGACAAACCAGAGAAACAGCCCTTGCAAGCTCAAACTCGCATCCAGGTCAATTTAGAGTGACCAGTCAACCTAACATCCTCCTGTTCAGACAGTACCACCACCTTTCTAGCCACCATTTGTTTTTGTTTTGTTTTTTTCTGCTTCCACACTCTGTTCTATTTTGCAGACTTTCCTTTAAGAGCCAGGCAACAAACGATGATGTACTCCAACAGCTTAATTAAACAGGATTAGGCAGTGTGCAGCATCAACGTCAAATGGCGTGCTACTCTAGTGAAATCAAAAAAGTAAGTAATATTTGGCATTTTGTATTTACTAAGCACCTCTTTTACTGTGATTTTGGTGGTGCCTGGTTATCATCTAATGTTGAAAATAATGTCAAATAATGTTTGCTGAATGTGCTTGTTAATGTCAAGTCTCTAAGTCTGTGTGCTACCACACATATCAGCTAAACTTAAACCATGGACTCTAAAGGCAAGTCTGTGAGAATTCTGTTGGCCATTTATTTCTTTTTCTGGTAAAAAAAAAAAAAAAAGTATTCATGATAAAGGCTTATTTAAAATGTTTTTTGTTTTTTCAAAAAGTGAATAGAAATACTTCCAAACTCGTCACTCACATAAAATGTCTACTTTTCATTGAGGGCCGTGTTTTGTTTTTTGTTTATTATTATTATTATTATTATTATTATTATTATTTTCTTAATTTCTTTTTAATTCTTTTTTAAAAAAGAAAATATCCAATGTTCAGTTAACAAGTTCGGATGGAAAGATGTCCTTTTATAAGTCAATGAATTCTGTTTTTTGTCATTATTTTTGACATTTCATTGACATGAAGAATGAGAGAGACCAAGGTCTGTGCAAGAAGAACCGTTGTGGAAAAAAATGATATGTACTTCAATATTGTCATGCCAGGGAAAGCTGGCGTGGGTGCTCTCCGACGATGCTGCCGCTGTCTTGGCCGGCCTCCCCAGGTTCACCCGGGACAGGGGTTGACCAGGTATCAACCCGGTGGACCCCCTAGCCTGGGGTGATCGCTGGCAAAGAATTGTGTACATGGACGAGATGATGTAAGTGATGTAGGTTTCTCGAGCTACTCTGCTCCATCACTACAACTCCGCTCACTGGCAACCATGACTTGCGTGTCAGAAAGACATTGTTGGTGTAGACGCTTGTCACTCAAACATGTCTGACCAATGAGAAAGGATCGGCCCACGGTGGGATGTTTGTGTAAAAATTATTCAGTCAAAAAAAATAAATAAAAATTCTTCAAAACTTTTTTCACTTCAATCGAAAAAAAATCTATACATACTTTTTTTATTGAAGCAACTTTTTGGAATTGAATAATAAAGACACAAATGTCCTACCCATAATATGGCCCAAACACAAAAATGATTACTTCAATCAAAAAAAGTATTTTCAATTAAAAAACATTTAATTCACTTCAATCAAAGAAGACATTTTCAATCAAATAAAAACAGTGTTTAAATTTGCAAACACTTTTTTTCTTTGATTGAAAATATATTTTTTTTATTGAAGCAACCTTTTTTCTAATTGAATAATAAAGACACAAATCTACCTACATATACTGTGCGATACACTGTCACATTTCATCTGTACGACACAATGAACAGGTCCAACAAAAAACAAAACCATTAGTACTGTTTAAAATTCCTTTTATCTGATGTGCTCCCCCTACACAGAACTCCCCTTTAATGGTGATGTGAGAATCCTTGTAGACACGGATGATTAACTCACTTATTGACTTAAGAAGGCAAGAAGAACAATGATTCAGGTTCCCAATCCCAAATGACCCTCAATCCAAAAAAACTGCCAATTTTATAGCAGAATTAAATATATTTAATGCAGGGTACAAAAAAAATGTTTTTAGTCTCTGTAGTTACAGTTGAATCATGACAACTGTATGGGGAGTGGTGGTGGGGTGGTGGTGATTTTTTTGTACCACATAATATATATTATATAAAGCAATAAATTTGAATTTATTTGAGGTTGTTTGATTGACAGCTAGCCATTGGCTATGATAGCTAGCAATTGCTGTCATCATTTTAGCTAATCACTGCTTAGCATCATACAGACTTCTGAGCTGTAAACAAAAACCTCACACATCATGGTCATATTTCCAAAAGAATATGCTTTCTTGTGTTTCTGTGTTGGGTTAATTGTACTAACAGTAAACCGTCACTGGTTATCAGGAACAATCACTCAGGAACAATCTGAAGATGAAGCGTAAGTTTAACTCAACCTTGCTAACAGCCGCAGTTATTTTATGTTACCACCAAAAGAACACTTGAGACAGCAGGTCCCACTGCAAAGGCTGGCAGTTGGAATTATAGTCTGCATTTCCCATCATAATTCTGGATGGAAAAGTCCTGAAATGATTTTCTATTTGCGGTTTGGCCTGTTGCAGAGGACAGTGCTGCGCAGGTTGTCAGCCAGCACTCGGTTGAAGGAGCGAAGCTGGGACCTGCAGTCAATCATTCAACATGGTGTTCCATGTGGACCTCCATGACTGTTTTCAGCTTCTGCGGCTTATTTCAAGATTCAGCCAATTATATGCTTTAAAGATGCTTAACAAATCACCAGATTATAAATATTTTAAGGACATACTATAAGTCTCTCATACATAGTGTTACTGAGCTTTGAATTTTGCCAGCATACTTTTATCTTTCTTGCATAGACCACTCATCAAATACAAATAAAAAATTACATTTAAAAAGGCAAAGATTAACCTCTGAATAATTTGTTGTCTTTACTGATGTCCTACAAGACGATGTCATGAAACTTTTATTCAAGAAAATATTATCCTCACTCTGATCTTGTAACAGAGTGGTATATTCTCCTAAGTTGTCAAGTTTTTTGCTGAGTTGTGAATCCATGCTCTTCCACTTTTTCTCTTTTCTTTCAATGCACAACTTATAGCAGTGGTGACATGTTATTAAACTCCATTTTTGAGTCTTGGATAAAGCTGGAGAGCACCATGAGTGCGCCACAGAACATGTTTAGGACTGTGGACACTCATATTGGTATTGTTATTATTCTTGCTGTCAAAAAAAAAAACAAAAAAAAACAAGCCTTTGGCCATGCCCTCCAATGTTTCCAGGGAGTTATGGCTGACAATATTCGAATAATAATAGTAATAATAAATCAAACACTTATTTTCTTTGCAGCTTGGAGAAGCTTTGTCAACAAAAAAAGATTATTTTGATGAGACTACTGGGACACTTCACTGGGTAATTGGCTGTTTAAATGATGTTTACTTGCTTTTAGACTTAATGTTATATCTTCTATTGTGAATTTGTCAGAAAGTCTAGTGCTCTGTTTTTTTTGTTTTTTTTTGTTTTTTTACATGCTGATACGATATTTCTTCTACCCCTATGTGAACCTCTGCAGGCCACAGTTGCCCAGCAACATTTTCTCTGCATTCCTACATCTGCCACACAGAGCTCCTAATGCAACATTCTGGACATGTTCCCTCAATAGCTTCTCCCCAGTCAACCCTGGAAGCTGTGGTAGTTGGAGTGCCTAGTCAGTCCGTTCAGGAAAACATTGGCTCAGAATTGATCCCAGATTTCTGCTCTGATTTGCCACCACGACATGTCTGTGTATGGGTGTTCTTGTTCTGACAAACAGTTTTAGAAAGTGAAATGTGACTTCTATTCATCATGGATATTACAATTAGATGTTTTAATTTTAGTGTTGACTTTGTCCATGAACTATACTCAGTCAGAAGGAAACAGAAAAGCTTTATTTCTATGCAGAGGAAGATTAGCTTTGTTTTATATGTCTGTCATGGAACAATTCATACTCAGTAATAATAGTGATGAAGAAAAGAGAATGAGCAAATTATTTTTAAGGGGTGAAACATTTTATTTCAAGGGCATAAGTGGGTGTTTTGACATTCTAGTTACTAATAAAATATTTTGAAATTCAATAAAAGTGAAATGTTTTGATAGCTACTTTGTTCACTGAACTTTGCTTTAATAGCAAATTATACTGTGCATATATATGACGAGCTGAATCAAGATTCAAACAGTAAATGCAAGAACCAGGCTCCCATAGACCTACATAGTATCACCATAGGTGTCACCATAGTTTGACAACTATATCATTCTAATCTGAACAGCATTTGGTTTTATTTTGGGTGCACATTCTCTTTCGGTTGACTGACTTTCTTTCTTTTTTTTTGTTTTTTGATGACAGATGGTGATTATATAAAAAAAGGACAATAATCATCCAACCAATTAATGAGACTATATCAAGGATTGCCAACCAAAACTCTCAAAGATTGATCTCTTGGTCATGCCAACTATCCACCCCAAACAAATCTGTTCAAATTGGTTCTTTCTCTTTTGGCTCTGTCTTTTGGTCAAATAGTTTGCACTTTCCAACAATAGAAAAATCTGACTTCATCCTGTTGGAGGCAAAAGTTATTGCTCACCCTGATTACGTCAATGGTTCTAACAGGTTTTCAAATATGCATAATGAAACCCCTACAGATGGTCCCCAGTACGGCAGGGAATCTAGTTTGTGATCAGCCAAAAAAGGGTCCGTCTCATGCCATTACTCATTGAACTCCATTGTCTACCCCTGGTTCTTCAAATAAAATATAATCCTTTATGCTTGCCTAAAAAGTGATTGTCAGTTCTGTAGAGTCTAAAACTCAATTACACAGGGTTGCACTCCTCATCTATTATTTTCCTCTGAAGAATGATATTTGAAATTGCTATCTTTACAGAAAAAAGTCATCTCATTTTCGAATGTTTTCAGCTGTAGTTCCACAACAGTGGGATAGTCAAACAAACATATCCTCACCACAAAGACATGCACCTCTGTACATAATCTGCTGTTGTCTATCATTCAGACAGGTAAAACATCACTTCGCAGATGTCTTTGATTACATTCTATTAGCTTACAAGTAGATTTTTACCTGCCAAACAGCTTTGTCAAGTGGACAGCAAGTTGTCATGTCAATGTAAATACGATAAATGCTTCCCAAAAGTGTTACTTGATCAAACAGTCCCTTACTGTATCATGAAATCTCTTTTCTTTCTGATTTAGGTTATTCCTATTTATCTACGGTAATGATTGCTGCTATGTCGCTGCTAAGACCAGACTTCTTTACAGGAGGGTAGTGAGAACCAGAGGAGGAAGGTGGGGCTAATTTGCATATTCATAGATCTCTAATACAAAATAAGCCAAAGGTGTAAATATTCATCTAAGCTATTTTAAGCCATGAAGGGATCTATGATATGAGAAAAAAAAACAACCCTCTAAATATGTAATTTTAATGAACAGAGATTAGTTTGTAGAGGTTTCATAAGTGCCTGAAGGAAGAATTTCAGACCATATATATACACTATACTATACACTATATTATATA
>JBAMYA010044352.1:0-12550 GCA_037176975.1 Arrhamphus sclerolepis
ATTGGAGCTCTATCATTCAGAGCTTTGTATGTAAGAAGTAATATTTTAAATTCAATTCTAAATTTAACAGGGAGCCAGAGATCACAGATTAGTGTGATCACAGAACTCATAAAGGACGTCCAAAGAATCATTCAGAATCAAAACCCTAAACAATATCATCAGATTTAAAAAAAAAAAATCAACCAGCTGTCAATCATGATATTGTAGTGGGTGGGGCTGTTGAAACAGTAAGTAGTCCATCAGCAGAAGAGAAAGAGAGCAAAAACTCAGAGTAGGATAATAGTTCCAACTTGAAGAGAGGCATCAAAGTGGCCAAGTCAGACCATAAGAGGAGAGTTGAGGAACATCTGGAAAGTAACAACAACAGGCAGGTCTGGCAGGGAGTCCAACATCTTACCACCTACATGTCCACCGTGGGAGCTGCTGACAGAGAAGCTGAACATTTTCTTTGTCTGCTTTGAGGTGGAACCACTCGAGGCAACCACACCACACCCTACAGTCCACAGCAGCTTCACCCTTACAGAGCATGAGGTGAGGCACACACTACAGGCCGTGGACCCCAGGAAGGCCATTGGACAGCGCCTCTGGACGGGTACTGAATGATTGTGCAAATCTGCTGGCTGGAGTCTTCATGAGGATTTTCAACCAGTCTCTGGCTCAGTCCACTGTCCCACCCTGCTTGAGGTCCTCCACAATTTGTTCCCCTGCCCAAGAAACCTCACATCTCCAGCCTCAACAACTACTGCCCCGTCGCACTCACTTTGATGGTGATGAAATGCTTTGAAAAGCTGGTCTGGAGTCACATCACATCACTCCTGCCAAAACGTTTGGACTCACGCCAGTTTGCATACAGGGCTTATAGATACACAGTGCACGCTGTAGCTACAGTCCTCCATGCTGCATTGTCCCACCTTGAACAGCAGGGCTTTGTACGGATGCTCTTTGTGGACTATAGCTCTGCATTCATGCTACAATAAAGGACTGTTCTATTCAAGATCCAAGTATTCAAAATATGGCGATCTCAGATGAAAGATGCTCAATCGTAGTAAAAATGTTCCATTGTAGCTCAAAAATGGTGGTGGATCTCACAATGAGACAGGTGCAAAGATGAAAGAACCATCTAGAACAGAAGTCACCAAGTGACAGACTCTGGTCTGGATCCAGACTCAGACACTGTACTATTAGGACCCGGAACCATAATTATTGAGGCAGTTTTACTTTTTGTTGGGACCTTGTATTTTCACTGGCACAACTATTGTTGTCGGTCCCTGCTGACCAGGAAATGCACGGGCCAATCAGATGCGAGTTAAGTCATCCCACGTGATATTATGCAGCC
The DNA here is from genome assembly GCA_037176975.1 of Arrhamphus sclerolepis. Taxonomy (NCBI): domain Eukaryota; kingdom Metazoa; phylum Chordata; class Actinopteri; order Beloniformes; family Hemiramphidae; genus Arrhamphus; species Arrhamphus sclerolepis. The sequence goes on from JBAMYA010044352.1 coordinate 1,337, forward strand.
AATCAAATAACACTGCAGCTCTTCGCAAGTCAGATGAGAGGCAAGCGGCGCGTGGACAGAGGAGCAGGAGACGAGCAGAAAAGATGGGGAAGCGAGTGACTGAAAGGCAGAAAAAGTTAAATACAGCGGTACCTTGTGCAGCCACGTGGAAATTAAGAACATTAAATATTAACACCACTAGAGTTCGCTGTTGCCCCACAACTTATCTAGGAAGCCATCATGTCTGAACTGGAAGTTAGAGAAACTGGAAGTTGAACTTCTCGGAGCATATGTTTCATCAGCCATTGTGTGGAGAGTTTTTCTTTCGAGTTTAAAAACGGTAAATATAATTTGAGTGTCATTTTTGTTAAAAAAAACAAATAAATAAAAAAAAATAAACACAGAAAATGAACTACGTGATATGGAAAATGACGTAAGGAATTTCATGATTTCAGATTTGTGTAAAGGTGTTTCCCAATACCAAAGTACGCAAGTACGGATTTGGTTACATCAGAAGTACGGACTTGCAGAAGTACGGACTCCCCGAGGACAGGAGGACAGGAGTACGGTCTTTCTACATTGGAACGGCAGCGTACTGCCAGACGCGCCTGCCGCAGAGCCGCTGAGGCTGGAGCCCAAAGAGTGCATCAGCACAGCCTCTTCCTCCGGCAGAGCGATGCGGTGAGCTCTGGGCCCCACAGCCCGGCCATTTAGAAAACCGCCGATATCTGAGGAGCGTTGATCCATGTTTTTTTTTTAGTTTTTTTTTTTTACAGAATTTCAAAAAACTCTTAAAGCTATTAAAAAGCATAAACACACATATAATATATATATGTTGAAACCTTTTGTAAACAACTAGCTATAAAAAAGCAGAGGGCAGGAAAAAAAACGTTGTGGTTGTGTTCTAGCTGTTGCGGACGGAGTTTGAAGCAAAATGCATTCTGGGATATTTTGTCGCCCAAAGTCTTCACAAGTCACTACCGATGCATCCTCGATAAAATGGGTGGGGCGAGTACACATCCGGGCATTCGGACTGGACTTGGGTACTTCTGTACTTTGTATTGGAACAGTACTTCGGCTGCGACTGATGATGTATCACAAGTGCGCAAGTACAGAGAAGCACACATATTGGGAAACGTCTTAAGAATGGATGTTGGCTGACCACGAGACTAGAACATTCTGAACGACGTGAGTTCATGCTATAAATCTTTCTTCTGACTGAATGGTGTTTTAAAGTTATACATGTGGTGCTAAAACACATTTTATTTTATTCTAATGTAGCTTTAAATTACACTGATTGACTGTTGATTTTGCCAGTCTGTTGTGAGCTAGCTGAGACTTGGTGCTGTATTTATAGGTATGTTGTAACATTTCATTTCATTTCATGCACTGAATGTGTCTCATGGAGAATGACATGTAATTTTTATTTGTTTTATTTCTGTATTTGCAGATTGTAGCTAGTGCAGTTGTTTATGCACTTTGGTTTTTATTTTTGTTTCACTTAAGTTTATGGACATTAAGTACATCCATTGCTGTCCGGAGTGACATAGTATAGAGGGCTTGCTGCTACCGCCCCGTGTTTATTTTATTTCATTAAGAGTGTTGCTGTATATGCTCCTAATTTTATTTAACGCTGCTCCACTCTTGTGGAGTAATCTGGGAATAACGACCCCAAAATATAGCTTTATATACCTTAATTTTGCCAGCCCACAATAAGATCGATCAATCAATCAATCAATCTTTATGTTTATAGCACATTTAAACAAGCAAGGTTGTACTTCACAGCAGTTAAAAGCAAATAAAAGCTAAAGATGGACAATACAAAAAACAATAATCAAACACATAAAAATATTTCAATAAAAACCCAATAGAATTATTATTATTTTTTTAAAAAGAGCTCTGTTGGATTGAAAGACACTTAAAACCTCACATGCGAAATAAGGAGAAAAGCCATTTATAGCACTAAAAACTAACAACAAAATTTAAAAATGAATTTTAAATTCAATGGATCCAGTGTAGAGAATGTAGGACAGGTTTAATGTGGTTGTGTTTCTGGGTGTTAGTTAGCAAATAAGCAGCAACATTCTGTACAACTTGCAAATAAAGTCATAATGTTTGGTTGGTATCAAAATACAGAGAATTACAATAGTCAAGTTGGGAACTAATGAAAGCATGAATGACTTTCTCAAGGTCACCACGACTCAGGAAGGGCTTGACTTAAGCAAGGAGTCAAAGCTGGCAGCAAAAATGTCCATCTGTTTGTAAAATGTAAAACTATTATCTAAGGTCACACCCAGATCTCTGACCACATGGTTAAGGTGAGGGTCCTGGGCATCGAGACCTGGGCCAAATACTACTGGATGACTTGGAGGGAGCAAACACAATGCATCCTGTTTCATTTAAACAGGACAATTTTGAGACACCCAGAGTTTAATGTCCTTTAAAGATCTGTGGACGGCTTCTAGTGTGCTTGATGAACTAGGCATAATTGGCAGATAGATTTGTAGATCATCTGCGTACAGGAGACATCATGAGTTGAGATTATTGAGCCTAACGGCAGCATGTTGGTGGAGAATAAAGCAGGGCCTAAAATGGAGCCCTGTGGTACACCAGAGGTCAAAGGGCTTCCTTTCTCCTGGCTCCCTTTACCACCCTGTAGAACTGTCACTGTCATTAAAATAAAAAAGAACAAACAAAACTCCTGCACCCAGTATGAAGGAGGAGGGTGGGGGTGGTGTAAAACTCAAAATTTAAATGTTTTGCTTTGCTTCAAAAAGGCAAAGTAGTGCATCAGAACATTGAAAAGCAAGCAAACAGTAAAAGCAGGAGTAAAGCCCATTAAACCGAGCGAAACTTTAATTGAAAGCAATTGATATATAAAACATTAATAGAACACATAAAACAAAGAGTAGACAAGGAACAATAAGTTACAGTGTAGTAAAGTGTGTCTCAAAATACAGGCAAAAAAAGTTGAGTTTTTACTTTAAATTTGAAGATAGCTGGAGTTTGGACCCATTAAAAGTCAAGAGGAGAGTAAATAAACTACTTGGTACTTTCATCATAAATCTGAAGTGCATATGCCCAAATGTACTTTAAATTTCATGCGGTTTCAGGTATACACATATGTGTATGTTTTTATTCATTTATTTCTTCATTTATTTATCTATTTATTTTTCGGGGACAAGGGGTAGTTAACAATATAACCATGTGACTGAGTAATTATGAAATGACAACATCATAGCTGGTTTATTTAACTTCAGTTTTCTGCTTCTTTATTTACAGCTGTTTTTCACTGTTTGCTTTTGGTCTCACTTTGACTGCAAACATTTGAGTGTGTTCTTAAATACATGATCAAAAGAAAATCACCGTCATCCAGCTCAGCTTTAATGTTCTTGTCAGCATCTGTCAGCAGAGCATTAAACCCTTTAAAAGCAATGGCCACGCTCGCTTTCATTATTTCCTCGTGTCTCATCTGAACCAGATGTTTTTTGCAGCTCTTTACATAATCTCACTGTCTGCATCATTTTCAGCATCTTCTGCTTTCACATGTTGTCACTGTTCTCCCATTGTTTCATTTTCTATTTCTAATCTGCCTTCAGTCCAGCTGATGTCACCTCTAATCTTAATTTTATCTATATCATTCCATTCATGACTCTTGGGAGGAATTATCTGAATTACAGTATAAGAAAGACTGAGACTGTTCAGCTGCATGTGGGCAAATATCAACCGACTTTCCACTCACCGTTTAAAATATATATATATTTTTTTATTATTCTGCTCATAACTGTACTTTTTTATGTCAAAAAGAAACTGTAAAAAATGTTTAAATGGTTTGATAAAGAAAGACTGAATTATTCTTATTATTCTTAATTCCTCTGAAATCTGATTAGAAAATTCATAAATTCTCTATAAATATCATTTACATGTCAAATTGGGATTTTCTTTTTCATTTTAAGTTCCCACTTACCCTAAAAGGAAATAAAATTTCATAAAGAATAGTATAAAAATGGTGAAGAATTAAAAATGAATTTTGTTTAATACACTATGGATCTGAGATCTATGCAGGTTCTAAGAAGACGAACAATGAAGTTCTGTTGAAGCGACAGAAATGTGCATAAATGAAAGAAAAGTAGGAGGAATGGTGAGGATGCAAGGAGTAGAAGTGATAAACATGCCAGGCAGGGTAAAAAAAAAGGGGGGAAAGGTACAGTGAATATGGATGTGCATCTGGTAGATGTGAGAGAGGAAGATGTAGAAGACAAGAAGACAAGGTAAGATGGAAGCCAATCATCTGCTGTAGGGAAAAAAAATCTGAAAGAAGAGGAAGAGGCTGTACTACCATGGACAGCGTAAAGTCATTGGTTTTCTTTCTAGTTTCGATAATGGCAAAGATCAATTGATCTGTTATATTTTTACTTCTCCCTTGACAAATCAGAGTCACCCTTTAAAGATCAAAGAGAGTTCAGGATCAGACTTTAAGACAGTAAGACAGTCCAAATTTTTGTCTCTTTTTTTTTAAACTAAGCGACTACATGATGCACATAACTGAGTAATTCCTCCCTTTATTACAGCATCTAAATCTATTTGTGAGGCTGCATCAATTTTACTATATGAATACAATCTTGCAGTTCCTCAAATGTCCACCAGGGGCCCCAAATGAGGGTCAGCGTCAATAGGTCCCACCAGGAATGTGCGATCACAAGCTCACAATAATTCAAGCAAATTCAACTGAACTCTTTTTTTAAGTTGTAAAAAAAAAAAAAAAAAGAGAAAGAGAACCAAAAGAGAAAGTGTAACTACTTAAACTGGCTCAGTCCACCCAGCAGATGCAGTCTATACCAATCTGTAAAAGTATGAAAGCGAATCGCTGCCAACATCTGACAACAAAAATAACAGCGAAAGACTGTGAAAAACATTTGTAAATTGTTTTTAACGGAGGTAGAAAGTGGAGGTAAATCACTCCGTTCAACATGATGGTGGAACACAAATGTAAATCATCAACAGATCACTTTTCCACAACAAAACATGTAAAAACTGCATCAATGGCCCACGAAAAAGACAACCTACCATCCTACCAAACCTACCAAAGACAACCTACCAACCTACCAAACCTACCAACCTACCAAACCTACCAAACCTACCAACCTACCAAAGACAACCTACCAAACCTACCAACCTACCAAACCTACCAACCTACCAACCTACCAACCTACCAACCTACCAAACCTACCAACCTACCAAACCTACCAACCTACCAAACCTACCAAACCTACCAACCTAGCAAAGACAACCTACCAAACCTACCAACCTACCAAAGACAACCTACCAACCTACCAAACCTACCAAAGACAACCCACCAACCTACCAAACCTACCAAAGACAACCCACCAACGTACCAAAGACAACCTACCAACCTACCAAACCTACCAACCTACCAAAGACAACCTACCAAACCTACCAACCTACCAAACCTACCAACCTACCAAACCTACCAACCTACTAAACCTACCAAACCCACCAACCTACCAACCTACCAAACCTACCAACCTACCAACCTACCAAACCTACGAACCTACCAACCTACCAAACCTACCAAACCTACCAAACCCACCAACCTACCAACCTACCAAACGTACCAAACCTACCAACCTACCAACCTACCAAACCTACCAAACCTACCAACCTACCAAACTCACCATCACAGAAGCGACAACATCATCATCAATAATTAGTAAAGAGTTATCCTGTTCAGTAGAGTCTTGGCTCTCAGAGCTTGGTCAAAGAAGTTTTGGTGATATGTTTATTTATTTTATTTTATATTTTTTGGTAAATTAAATCTATATATTATAACAAAGAAGGTCAGATTATCCAAGCTTCCTGCACATCTGTTGAACACAGAAACTCATCCAAACAATGCTAGAGTAGGTTGGCAATAGCTGAATAAGTTTTGTCTTTAACAATGTTCAACTGAGACTGAGTTAGTTTTATTAAATTAAAGCTAATTCTGAAAGATAATTTAATTTATTCCTGAAAAAAAATTACATCTTCAGCTTTTTTTAAATTCTTTTAATAACGTATTTTGCACTCTATGTTTACAGTTTTGAGGCAAATATTTTCAAGCAAATTAACTGTTAAATATGGAGATTGCATCTTTAATAAAATTAATTTAGCAATTTTTGACTTAATTTGCTATTTTCCCCCCATTTTCTTGTTACAAAAACAAATCTCCACAAATTGTAATGAGAAGCTAGAAGCTAGATTACACACTAAACTTTTAACTACCTTTTCTTTTTCTAAAACCATAAAAAGCCTTATTCTGATAGTAAGAACTGGTTATCACTTTTGTGACAAGCATTTCAAGTGAATTTGATACCTGAGCTGCGAATTAAAATTTCAGAACATAATCACTCGTATTTTCAAGACAATATAACTTGTTGTTCTGTTGATTTTGGTCTCGAGTGGTCGTCAGTGTCCTGGTCTTGACTGGTCCTTGTTTGACAGTTGGTGTTAATCCTCTGTATTTGCATTCCTGAAGGTTGCTCTTGATTTTATCATGCCCTCTTTTGCCTTCAAAAGATTTCACTGACATAGAGACTGTCAGATTTAAGAGGGAGGAAGAAAACAACTGCTGGAAGTGAATGTTTGGGAGGAAACTAGAACTTTGTCAGTCTGACCTCAGGTTTAATCCCAGTTTGCTTTATACTCTGCATCTCAACTCTATAATATTGGTTGCAAATTAAAACCACCTTTGTGATAATCCCATGCTGCTGTGGCCTACTTTATAGCCCTGTCTGTGTATCTGCTGAAGCACACAATCGCAGCAGTGGTGATGAGACTGTCAATCAAAATGGATATCATACGTGATCAAATCTAATCACTCAGAAAGGTGCTCAGACACTCAGCAGATTTGAATTGCTCCTGGACTGTAATACCTGAAAAGTATAATCCTATTTTATTATTTCATGTCTGTTTAAAGAACGCCTATCTATGCTGCCCTCTGGTGGTAAGAGTCAGAGTTGCATAAACCCCCACACATTTAATGAGCTTCCCTGCACAAGGTTTTACTGTTCTACATTTGTTGCTCGTTCAGCTTTAATCAATGATAAGACATAATTTCAAAGAGATTCATACTTTTTCGTTGTCTGCTCTCTAATTATCCATTTCATGACACCAAAACTTCATTCAAACAATCCATCATGAGTCCTCATCTGGAGGAAAAAAATAAAGTTTAGTTTAGTGCTAGTCTTCTCATCATATAACAACAGTAAATACCTATTTTTACTGTGTATTTAATAATTAAATGAAAATTAAGATTATTTGAAGCAGTAACTGGTGGCACTCAGTGGTGTGGATAAAACAAGATATTTACAAGCAATCAAGATTCAAATTTGGACACATATAGACACAGATACTGGATAACCGTAACAGGCAACTCTTTGAGGCTACACCTCAGTTAATGATGGTGATATGCAGACATGCTCTCAAATCTCAAGTTTAACATAGATAAGACATTTTCAACTGTCAGTATTTCCATATTCACATATGTTGATCTGTGCAACCAACAACGAACAGTTAGGTTTTTACAAATACACAGTTGTACAGAAGAAGAAAAACCTTATGGCAATCATTTCAGAGAGGATAACCAGGGTTTTACAGTTATCTTCTGATTGTCTCCATTAACAGGAATAGGAACAGGAACAGCCCTGCAATGAGCATTTTTGGGTAAGGCTGAGACAAAAGGGGGTGTTGACTTGATGGTGTTGACACGGGGCTGACTGGGTTTGGTGGAGGAGGTACAACTGTCTGGGTGGCTTCTTCCAGTTTGGTTCTTCTGCACTTAGGTGGAGGCCTTTCAAGTCATCACGTCTCAATTTACATTAATCAATTATGGTGACGACCATCATTGTCAATTGGTAAATGTAAATTGATAAGATCAATGATCTTAGAAAAACTACCACTTCACTGTTTTCCAACCACAAACATATAAGAAAAGAAAAAAGACAAACTGTTATGACAGGATTAAAAAGGAGTTCTTGGTATAACATTCAAAATGGAATAAATCAACTTGAAAGTGGTACTGTGCCTGATAAAGAAAAGCAACTGTAGACTATGCCTGCTTTATAAAAATGAAAGGATGTTTATTCTCTGCCTATTTCACCATTCACCATAAGGACTGGTAGAAAAACTGGAACACACACACGCAGAGTAGACCCAAAGGAATGTGTCTCTGTAATTTTGCCAAAAACCAAGAGTGGATGTAAACAAAATAAATTTTGACCTAATGGCATTAAATTAACATGCAGTGCTCTCCAGAGTCACTGAAAAGCATCATTTGAGGGTTATTTTAGTGCCACACACAAATGCTTTGGGAACACTGCACATTCTATTCCTGATCAAAATATCAAATTTGTTATTGTGTACCGTTTACTTTACATGAAGTGATGAAACATGTTCATTAGGCTGAACAAAACAAAACAAAACAAAACAGCAGTATGAATTAGTTATTGAGGTCATTCATTCAGTGAAAAAAACATGCCAATATGTGTGACCCTAATTTAAGGATGAATGCAGCAGATGTTCATGCTGGTTATAGTTCAGTTCTCTGAGAATCTCAGTAAAATGACCTGTGGCAGACATTGGTCAGAAGAACAGCTTATTTTGATTAAAAAGTTGATTGGAGTTTGGGAATTATGTAAAGAAATGAAGAAAATGATCGTGCTCTGCTGAAATGATCTTGAATGCTTTAAAGCAGGGGGGGTCCAGCTCCACTCCTGCATGTCTTAGGGATCCATTATACTTCTCAGACTCCGTCTCACCGTAGAAACAGTCGTATTGATGGAGACGTGGATCTTTCAGACTTCTCTGTTGCTTGGTGAGTGTTGCAAAGAAATTCACTGCCAGGTTGATGGGTAATGTTTTTCCCAGAGACCAGCTTACTATCCCATGATGTCTGCGGTCATGGATTGTTTATTTACCTCGGCCTGCCACACAGGCAGGAAGAGTGAGATTCTGGAAACGATGTATTTAGCTGTCCAATCACAGGCTTGCGATATCTGTAGGGTCTCCATCGTTTTTGATGGATAGTTAAAGAATCAGGGAGGTATCCGTCATTCATTAGAGAGCTGGTCAGAGAGGTCTAGAGGACTCATTAGGAAACAATCACTCCACCCAACTTGGAGTAAAAATAGTAACAGCATGCTAGCTATTGAAGCCAGTCACATCACTTCATCTCCCAGCTTCTACCAGTGAGCAAGCAAAGAACTTTAGTAATACAGCCTTATATCAACCAAACTCAAACACACAGGATGCAGAAGGCAAGAAAACTATGACTTACTGATCCGATAGCAGCAAGGCTAGGACACCATTCGACTTCCTTCACTCAGCTCACTCAGCGAGTATATGCCAGTCCAGTATTGACGTATGCACAAGATCCTTCTCAAAACCCTCTTCACTTTCTTCACTGCCTCTGCCATGGTGTTAGCAGAGATCATGTATGTTGGATAGATTTATCTTCTAGTTACCATTTGGCTAATACCACCTAGCAAACACTTTGATGAGTAATGAAAACTAGTTGTACTAGTTTGGGGGGTCAAGTGACACTGTGTTGCTATAAAATAAGCTACCAATACGAGAAAGACTTTGAAGAAAAACAGAAAACTACTATTCAAATGGATCAAACAATCACCAAAATTCCAAAGACTCAGCCAATAGTCATCTCCAGGGTCATCAAAGAAGATACAGTTCCTTGTGAGTATTGGAACAATTAGAAGACTATTTGAAGCCAATATATCAGCAAGAAGCCCCCACACGGTCTCATTGATGGAAAAAAAAAAAAAAAAGATGTGCTGAACAGGTTACAATTTGAAAAACACACCAAGTGGCCTAAAGAGCAATGGAGCAACATTTTGATGAAAGCCAGATTGTTATTTTTTGGATCCTGAGGCCACAGACAGTTTGTGAGACGACCTCCAAACACTCAACTCAAGCCAGTGCCCTGAAGACAGTGAAGCATGGTGGAGCAAGCATCATAACATGGGGGTGTTTCTCATACTGTTAGGTCTATTTAGCACATGCCAGGATCATGGATCAGTTTGAACACATACTTGTCATGTCATGTTGTCTGCTGCTGAAGAGGAAGTGTTCTTGAAATTTGTGTTTCAACGAGACAACGGCCCCAAACACACCAGTAAGCAGCAGCATCCTGGTTCCAAACCAACCACATTAACGTTATGGAGTGACCAGACTAATCCTGGACCTGGATTCAATAGAAAATACCAGAAACACTGTTTTTGAGGAAAAAAACATGAAATGCAGAGGAACTGTGAAATGTTGTCCAGCGGTCCTGGCCTGGTACACCTGTTCACAGGTGCCAAAAGCTGGTCAATTCCATGAATACAGATGTGAAGCAGTTCTTGGAAACAGCTGGTATACAACTACATTTTAATGCGGTGATTCACAGGAAAGATAAATCTTCAAGCGTTTCTCAGTTTATGCAGTAAATGTTTGCGTTTATACAGAAAAATGCAAATGCTGTTATCCATATTCATTTTTCTTCACTTTCTATAAAATAAATGGGAAACATAAGAAAATGTCAAAAGTTTTGAATTGGAATTGAATGTGAAATAACACATTTGTGTTTGTAAATAAAGGCTACAATAAGGATTTTGAGCTTCACTCAACAAAACAAAAAAACATACTTTATTTTAAACACAACTGTATTTCAAAGTTCAATGTTGATCACTCAACAAAGATTGAGATAGTTCCATAAAAAACTAAACTTAGATCTCTCCTGTCATGAGAAGGATCTCATGATGAAGTATCACAAAGTCAGTGGGCAAATGTTTATTGAGATGTTTCAGTTTGAAGTGGTTGACCAGAAACTACAAGCACTGAAGTTTGGAAGTACAATTCTGTCCTAAATACTTTCTGTAGTGGCCAAAACATTTGTCCTTCCAGTGTATTATCCTCCAATTACATACGTTCACATCTTAAATGTGTTCGTTTTCAGTTTTTGGTTCTTGTTCTGTAAGCTCCATTTCTTCAGACAGCAGAGGTGGTGATGGGAAGTGGGGTTGGATATCAGTAGGCTGACAAGGAGAATAAGACTTTGGTGAACCTAGCGTTGCAACGCTCACATCGCCACTGCTCTTCCGCTTGATTTGAGCTCTCAAGCCCTTCGCTGGGACCATGAGCAGCCCTCCTCCCTCTTCCACCAATCCATCAAACACTGCTCCC
>JBAMYA010044353.1:0-12550 GCA_037176975.1 Arrhamphus sclerolepis
GAACATGCAAACTCCACACAGAAAGGCCCCTGTGGAGGCTCGAACCAGGAACCCTCTTGCTGTGAGGCAACAGTGCTGACCACCAAGCCACCGTGCTGCCCTAGATGTGGAGCATTCAACTAAAATTCAGTCCAGTTCAAGAAAATTTCCTCAAGCAAAGGTCCAGAACATCATTATGACTAAGTTGTGCTGTGGTTTAGTATGATATATACTAAAGTAGTCTGTAGGTGATCAACGTCTGCATGTAATCAACATCTGAATGCCAAATAAAGGAAAACCATTTATATTTTAGATTTCATCATTGTAAGAATTAAGTTCCTCATATTTTGGCTACCGTCCCTAATCCTGCATAAATAGCAAGTCATGATTTTATTAAAAGATATACAAAATCCTACTTCCTAAAGTACAGACTACGGCAACTATATATATATGTTTAGTTTTAAATGTTAGATCTTCCTAAACGCTACTCTGCATGTCATTGAGGTTGCTAACCTGCAACTTGCATTCAAAACGTGTCTCACTTTCACCACACCGACATAGCAGCTTATCAAGTTGTGATGAATTCAGTTCTGTTTGAGCTTTTATAAAAATGTGATTTTAATTTACTCTCATTTCAAACAGTTATGAACAATAAAACATAAGCACATCTCATCAAAGCTCAAGAAGGGCTACAGTGACCTTTTATAAAATAAACAGTCAAAGTCTGACTGTCTCACAATTTAAAACTACATGTGACTGGCAAATGACTCATTGCTACTGCAAAACTGTGGAGCAAATCCTTTTTCATACTAGTTTCCTTTGCTACCAAGATTTAATGAGATGAATTTAAATAGTCTTTGCTCAGCCTTTAACTGTGTCAGTAACTCAGATTTTACTGCTGCAAAACTGGAAAGCTTCCAAGTTGAGTTGTAATGGGAAAATGACACATAATGATGCAAGTAAAGGATGGAGTGAAATTTCAAATAGTGCTTTTGGAGTTAAATTTAGAAATGTATTCATGCTGCATCCAGTCATACAACCCATCAGCTAATCATGCGTGATTAGTCTCTGGGGGGAATGGGCAATGCATCAGGACTGCAGTGCAATGATGAAGAGTAAACACTTTTTACACCCACACATAAAGTAACTCGAAAACGACTGTGTCGTATATGTATTGCACATATCCTGGCGGGTTTGTGGAAAATAAAAGTCTGTAAGCTTATTTAATGGTTATTGGGTTAGTTAAAAGGGAAGGAAGGGGGGTAAAGACATGTTAGATGCAGTATATCATGTAAAAAGTTCAGATCTGGAGGGTTTGAATTAGGAGCATGCTGATCTCCTGTGACTAATCAATGTCTCTCTGCTCTTCTTAGTATTTATTGGCTGTCGACACTCCAAAGGGACTCCGTAAGCCAGGGGAGGCAGAGTCCTGGCCATTGATCTTCACTGTTAGTCTGTTTTTGTGCTGCACTTGCATTTTGTGTTAAGTGTGGAGTTGCCAGCAGTTCTGTTTTTAGGTGAACTGTGTTAGAGGAGCAGGTCCAAGTCCGACAGTCCATGCATGGGTGGTTTGAAGCTTGAGGTTTTTGATCCTTTGGACCTGGGTTCTGGGGTTTCTTTCAGCCTAATCAGTCCTAATTCTTTTCCTCCACCATACAAAGAATTAGTCTGGTTCTTCAGGATTCAACCTCAATTCCCATGTTGCATCAGTGGGTGCAGAAGAAACTGCTTTTCCATGCTATTAGATAAACACATATCCAGTCAGAAAAACACAACATGTGCAAGTGGGTTGCCCTATAGAAATGACTGGGAGGCTGAAATGTAGCCACGGTACAATTTCTGAGCCCTTTTAGTGAAATGGCTACGTTTTGCGCTGTGGACAAACGTAGGTATTACACAATTTAGAATGAGAGTGGGTTGACATGTGACATAGACTTGTAAATATGACTGATATCAACAAAAGACCCTCAAAGACTTGAATCATGGCAGCTGGACTTCCTTATACTTGGTTTTTCACATCATCAGTTATGATGGCATCATCAGTCTTGGATGCGATGCTGCCTTCTGAATGTGAAGATGAAACAAGCGATATAATCTCTCTAGCATGATGTGAGGACTGCCGAGAGACATAATCTCTTTTAGACCACTTCCTAGTTATGCTACTACAGGCTGCTAGGGGGACTCCTGTTGTACACTGTGCATCTTCACCCTGTCTGTCTTATCTCAGTTTAAGACTATCCTTAATCATTTATAGAATCAATGTTGTCTATCTTCCTTCTCTCTCCTCCTTTTTCAGGTGGTGCCACGGTGATGTTGCATCCGACGATGCCCATCCAATTTAAAAAGCTAGAGGGCCAATGACTTAGACTCAGATACTTTTATTGTCATTATACAGACAATGAAACTCCCATTTCTATGTTTCTCAGATTAAAAGGTTGAGAACCACATAATTTAACACACATAATGCTTGGGTCACTGGGGTCACACTGATTGGACAGATTTGAGAGACCTGTCGCATTCACAGGTGTTTCTTTTTTTTTTGTTTTTGTTTGAAATGAAAGCATCTAATTAGTTGTTTGCTTTTGGCGTGTAAATAATATCTCAGGTATTACAGCAATATGCTGTGAAAAGACCCCCCACCTAATATTTAATCCGAGCTGACATGAATGGAGCTATAAAGATGTAATTGAAAGCAGTGCTTGTGTACATTGTTATTGTTGCATTTTGCAAAGCATGTCATGGAAATGTCATTAGGACCTCATGAAACTGCATCATCCTGTTCAAAAAAGGGCATTATATGTCCCCATTAATTAAGACAGTGCACCCATCGAAGCTTGACGGGTGCACTTGGGGGGCGTTTAATCACACTCAAGCCATTCCTGAGATGTTCGAGTGCAGTGATGTGGTCTGTAAGTGTTGTAGATGAATGCTGCTTTTCACGTCACTTCTTTGTTGCTTTGATGTTTGTCGTGCTCTGTCCTTTACTGAAGTGGATGGACTAAATTGTTTTTTCAGAAACCGTTTTGACAACAATTGTTGCTGTGTTAGTGAAAGTACTGTAAAGGACATGTTATGAGCAGATGGGGACTGAGTATATGATATAATAACTGAGTGGCATCCATGCATCCTTGATAAGAACCAAGGTGGGTTAAGCTGGTAATCCACATTGACTGTAGTGTCCTCTGATGCAGACTGATGTCATTCAAACAGGAAACTATACAAATACTGAAATTAGAGGGCAATAACATGAATTTGCTTCTTTATTTTGTCATGGTTTGGGTTCTTGTTTAGAGTTTTTCCTGTTTTTGGTCCTGCTTTTATTTTGAAATCTTGTCTGTGTCTAGTTGTGTTCTGTTTGACTTTCCTGATCCTCGTTCTCCTGATGTGTTTCACCTGTGTCTCGTTACCCCTCTGTGTATTTAAGGTCCTGTCTTTGTCTGACCTGTGCTGGTCTGTATTGTTTGCTCCTCATGTTCCTGCCCATGTTTAGTTTGTGGTTTTTGTGCCTTTGTTTGGTTTTGAGTTTTGTTTGTTTTGTAGTTTCCTGCTCTGGCAATGGTTTTTGTTGTTGTATTAAATATCACTATTGTGGATCACTCCTGCCTCCTACCTGCTCTCCTGCATTTGGGTCATCCCATCCAACCCCACACTACATAACATATTTAGCAAGAATTTAATGTGTAATGTTTCCTACATTAAATTTGTATGTTGCCTGACATTTAATAACAACATATGTATGCTTGAGGACAATAACACTATCCAAAAATGGACAGACAAGTTTGTGAGCCCTCAAGAATTAGGTCTAAAACCACTATACAGTCTTGGGTCATCAACGCCACTCTAAATTTAATTGATTTATTACAGCAGAAACAACAATGCTGGGGACCCTGTAAGCTCTTCCTTCTAGCAGCTTTTTAAATGACTTCAATGTCTCTGATGTTCACTAATGGAACACTGTGATAAAATATTCATACAATGTGACGAAGGAAGCTCTTAACCCGTTTAATCCCAAACTTTCCCCTGCAAAATAAGTGCATGCATTTCAATCCTGAAATCTTGCTACATAATATGTAATTTTTTCCACTTCATGTTGGTTACATTAGTGAAAATGTAGGTTTTATACTTGGCAACAATTGTTGTGAGTGGGAAACCACATCATGTAAATTTACAACAATCCTTCAATTAGATCTATTTAAACCTTTAAAAATAACACTAGCATCACAGCTAGTTTCAAATGAATCTTTTTCAACTGTAGACAGTTTCCAGACATTTAAAAAGAAAAAAAAAAGGACGAGCAACAATTAAACGGGTTAACAATGCATCACTGAACTCACTGGATTGTTTGTGTAAACCCGAGTGACTACAAACCTAAGCTATGTATGAAGGAAAAGCAACTTGTATTTGCATTATTGATGAAAAAGTATTCAGTCAGACCAGATAGCTTAGACTGAAAGTGACGGTAACCACGAAATGGAACTAGACATTTGCTAAACATTCAGAGGGTCTGTACTAAAGGCTATCAGAGATGATAACACATAGCAGTCTCAAATACCCTGAAATGGGCACTCCCAGTGTAGAAAATATGATGTCAAAGAAGATAGACTATTTCCTTCATATTTGACGTTGTATTAATTTTTTCAATCTTTGATGCAATGACAAGATATTAAAGATTTGAGCCTATTAGTCTTTTATATCAGTAAAGATTCTTTGACTTTGGTTTTTCCTTTTTTTATCTGTTGGGCTTTATCCATAAAATTTTCTCTTTTTTTTGTAAAACTTCTTGAGGTAGTTTTTTTTTTTTTTTTTCTTTTTTTTTTTGTGAATATTGAAGTGTGTTTAAGACTATTATCCAGTTGTAGAATCATCATCTTTTCAGCTTTGTTTGTTTGTGTGCAGATTTCCTTTTTTTTAACTAATCTATTCTTTCCTCCATCAGTGAAGTATTCCTTGTATCAGCTGATAGATGAGCCAAAATCAAGAGCTGTCTACCTCCATGCATGAAGTACAAAGTCACTTTTCATGAATTGAACCTTCATGAATTTCATGAACCTGGAGATGTTAATATTGTGAAGGTCTCAGAGATCAGGTTTCTGGGAGTTGTTACTGATGAAGCATTGACATGGAAATCTCATATAGCACAAAATAAGATATATCAAAACGCATCTTTATTCTGAATAAATTTAAGAATTTAGAGTTTTTCAATGTTTTTCATTCAATGAGAATGTTATACTGTTCATTTATATTGCCTTCTTTTAGTTACTGTGTGGAAGTTTGGGGTAAGGCAAAAAAAAAAAAAAAAAAAAAGTAATGTAAATTCTTATTCCACATTTGACCCATCTGGACTGCTGGACCCAGAGCGGTGGGCTGCAGCGGTGCGGCGCCCGAAGAGCGGGCAGGGGTTTTGGGTGCCTTGCTCAGGGGCACCTCATCCATGGGTGTGGACATGGGGAAGCACTTGCTCAGGCACTCCCCCCACCCACATCACTGGTACCGGCCAGGGATTGAACCAGATCTCTAGCCGGTACGCCATGGACCCCCTACAATTAGACATTATAGACTGGAAATCTAGCTGGATGCTTATGTTTAATCACTTATTTTGAATAGATTTTCTTTCAACATTGTTTGTTTTCTATGTTATAGTTAATAAGAGTGTGTTTGATGGTGAATGTAAATAAAAATAATAGACCATCTTAGACTTTTGTCTGTGAGAATAAGGGGCAGAATTAGATTTGCCTAACTACTCCTTTCCAATCTTGAAATTGTAGATTGAAATTATGTATTACAATTTCTTTTCTTTTATATATTTGTTGTACAGCACACTTTCATGAAAGAAATAAAAATTGAAATGAATGAATGAATTTGTGAACCCTTTCTCCTCCAAATGTTTGAAGTCAATCTTTCTACAGGTGTCAACTCATGCTAACGTAATGAGCTAACTAATGTTCCTTTAATTTCATTCTAATTATATCTGTGTGTATACATATATTTCTTTTAGATGTTGCAACTAAAACAGTATTTGACACAAGTGTTGCCAGAGCTGAAACGAGGACAGGTGTATGGATGACCGGGAGTGGTGTCATTGAAAAGGAAATAGAACAATTTATTAATTGTGAACTTAAAATAAGGATTATCAAATTGGATTTCAAATTTGTTAAGAAATACATAAATAGCCACAGTGTGTTCTTACTGAATATTTTACAGTTTAAAAAAATGAATTGTACTAATAAATAATTCATCATTAAATAATGTTTTTTTTTGTTTGTTTTTTTTGTTTGTTTTTTTTTAAATCCATTTTCATATTGGGAAATAAAGAACTGAATTTGTAAATTTAGGAATTCATTCTGTAAAAAGAGTAATTCCATTACCATTTTCTTTTCCTTGCTGAATTTTCAAATGCTTTTTGAAATAGTTTTTTTCTAAATCTATTACCTTCTGCATTTACCTTCTCCTGCTGCTTTTTTTTTTTCGATGGCACTTTGTTCCCGGGATATAAAATGTGTGTTTAACAATGCAAATCCAAGTCCCTGAATGCAACAAAGCTCTCTGATTGGTCAGAGAACCACACTTATGTCATGGCATGATGGCTCCACCAACACAAATAGTTCCACAACTAGAAGGCTGTTGCCAGGCAACACAGGACTTCAGGAAAAAGTAAAATGAGCAAAAAAACGAGAAAAGAGAAGCAGCATCTGGCTACATTTCAACAATATTGGAGACTCCAAAGTGCAGAATTTGTGAATTGAAAATATCTGTCCAAGCAACAACAAACATGCACAGACGTTTAAAAAATGTCCACCTGTCTGTGCAACTTGAGGAGCGATGACATGCTCCACCATCCACTGACCCTGGAGAAATGTCCTGTTATTCTTCTGCAGCATCCACTGTCCTACCAAAAACTGCAGGTAGACCACGTCTTTCTGCAACTCAAACTAAAATAAGCACTTTTATTCCAAAACAAATGATCCCAGCCAAACAAAAAAATGTTGATGCGAACTGAACAGGACAAAGGATTTAAGACATTTGTCCAGGCCTTAAACCCCATGCAGTCTCCCCAGGAGTTGCCCCAAACAATTATTCCACAAAGAGTGTATTTATTTACTTTTTTAACTAAAATGCCTAAAAATAAGGCTTTCATAAAAACAATGAATGAAAAATTACTTACCAACACAAAAGCCATTCATAATTGCTAAAGTAGACTAAAATAGGAGGCTCAGAGTGATGCTAAATGAAGCCGTAAAAGCCGGCTATTCTGAGAGCTGAGCCAAATCTTTGAAAAGAGCCGGACTTCACATCACAATAACACAACAAGTCATATTATCTTTAAGAATAAAATGACTGCTCTGATAGCTCTTTGTTCATAGCTCAGAAGTAAATTTCAATGAAAATGCAAAGTAGTTAAAGTGACAGCTTGACTACAATGCAGCTGTTACTCAAAAAATTACATCTGTGGCAACTACTACTATTATTACATCTCCTAGTTGGCTTGGGTGTTCTGCTAGAAGAGCTGGAGGAGATTTCTGGGTTGTTGGAGGTCTGAACTTCTCAGCTGAAATTGCTGTCCCAGTGACACAATCTGTATAAGCAGACGTTAATGGATGGATGGATGATGCAAGATTCTTTTGACTCTTCCATGAAGATCCTTTTTGGGCAGGTCTTGTTCAACTTTAGGACAGTGCAGGACTCTGCTCTCCTTGAAAGAAACCAGGATTTTTTTTCATCATCAATCAGGGCAGAGAGGAGGGACAAGACATGCAGTAAAGGGTTGGCCAGGCAGGAGTCGACCTTGCGACCTGCTGCTTCAGGCTTTTGCCTCTTATATGGTCCAACCACTCAACTATGCCGCGGCCCCAGAAACCATCATTTTTAAATGAATTTCTAGTAATCCAGGAAGCAGAATTGCTCTTCAGATTACTAGAAAGAGCGTTCAAAACCATGCAGTTCTTTTGAACCATTTTCACAGTCTTTGGGATCTCAACTCGACTTCCTTTTCTTTATAAAAAAGAAAAAAGTTTAAAAGCAGTCCTCCAATAAACTAGAATACTAAAGGACATCTTTCTTCAGATGTTGACAAATGAATGAACTTTTGCATTTTTGAGATAAGTTCATCTTGTACTTTTAATGATTCACACTGAGAGCAGTTTTGCCATGAAGGGGTGGTTTGTATAATTTATGGTAGTTGCCATTTGGAAGGGCATTTACTAAGGTGAACTCACCAAAAGCTTAATTTGTCCGGGATGTAAAGTCATACGACTTGAAAGTCAAGAAACTGGAATGATATGTGCCATAAGCAAGATGAAGATGGCAAATGATGTGAGATGACAGGCAGTGGAATCAATGTGAATGATGTGATTACTTGCATTTGACAGATTAATGATATGCAAGAGAAAATCTCAGAAATGAGGACAAGCTAAGCACAAGCCACACCTGGCGCTAAGGGAAATTCTGGCGAGGAGGAAGAAAGGGGATATCACTTCTGGAGTAATGGAATTGTCTACGGCTCACATCATTAATTTAATGCATGCAGTTTTTATCCTTCCCATTTGGGAGAAGTAGGCAATGAACACAAGCCTCCCCGGATGGAATCTTAAAGGCGCCGTCCATTTCGCAGGACATACGGGTAGTGTCACCCTTTTACAGTTTAAACATTTTCTCGCGCCTCCACTGAGCTTTGACGCCATAGATTCTCTTCATCCCTTCTTCACAGGCTATATTATAAGAGGATTTAAAAACATTTGGTGATGTGCTGGACTGGGTTTATTTTGTTCCCCATCTGTTCCTCCTTGGCCTTTGATTGAATATGCCGTTTTATCCACAGACTTCTACATTTTAATTATCCCCGCCCTCTACTCTTTCCTGGGCAGTATACGGAAAAGTGTTGTGTAGCGCTTCTCCCTGTGGATCTGTATAGGCATGTATATTGTAGACTGTTCAGGCAGTGGCAGCGAGAAAGAAAAGCTTCTTGGGGCCAGTTATTACATGAACAGTAAATAAAACTGTTTGGAGCCTTGAAGAAAATTCTACTTTTGCACACACGTGCGCTGCAAAGCCGAACTTGAATAGATTCTACAAGCATATTTTTGAAAATTTTGGATTGGAACGCCATTTGATTAGAACCAAAGGAGCTTTTGTGCTGCAGTACATTCAGAGTACAAGGTAATCCTGCCCCACTTCTGTTGGTCCATCTCCATCGTTCAAAAATCCATGTAGAGTGGTGTTACAGTCCATAAGGAGCTCCTGCAGCCATGTCTTTAACACAATATTCCCACTGTCTTCTTCCCAGTGATGATCTGGGAGAAAATGGTCAAAGCCTCGACCATCGTGGTGTTTATTTTCTCAGCTGCTCTACACCCTTCACCCACTGCTCTTCAGTTCATCTGCATTTGCATTTTCTGATCATTACCTGGCCCTTTGGAAAGCTCAATCTGCTGCTTTCACGGGTGAACAACTTCTCCTCCTCAAGGATGCTTATCTTAACAAATGATTAAAGAGTGCCAGAATTACCAGTACAAGCCCTCCAGGCAGGACAGCATCAAAACAGGCACAATTTTCTTTGATAAAAATCATTTCAACAGGAAAAAAAAAAAAAATTGATGCAGCAACTGCAGTATATAATAGTATTCTGACCATTCTGCTATTAAAATTGTGAGGATTGGATTTGGTTTAGTGTTATCTTGAGTTTCATCGTGTCATCTTGTATTTTTTCTGTTTCTGTTAGCTTTACTTCCTGTTTTATTTTTAAAAGTCAATTTCTCTCTGTGGCTTTGTTCTGCTTTACTTCCTGTGATTCATCTCTCTGATTGTTTGCACCTGCCTCTCATTGACCCTAGCTCTATATATTGTCTCATCTTTCTGGTTTGTACTGTGTCTTCATATTGTCCTGCTTTTTTTTTTAAAAAATTTAAGTCATGGTCCTCTTTCTTCCAGTTTCTGTCCTCTGTGCTGCTTGTTTTTTTTTTTTCCAAGTTTGCAGATTCATTTAATTCTCATTTGGAGGTTTATCAATGCAGAATATTTTGTTGTTGTTGTTGTTGTTGTTGTTGTTGTTGTTGTTGTTGTTGTTGTTGTATTGTTCCTGCTTCCCGGTCTTCTGCATTTGTGTCGTCTTCAAACGCTCTGAAACACGACACCCGTTCTAGAATATAAAAAAATAAAATAAAAAATACTTGCTGAAATATAAAATGGATAATGAGAAAATATTTTGTGTCATACTTGTTACTTTCTAAGGCACAAAATAATAAAAGTGGCTAAAGTCACAGCTGACAAATCTTGTCAAAATGATGTTCAAATTCAATTTAAGTTTTGATAAGAAAAAAAAAAGTTCCCTCAAATGTTTCGCCTTTACAAAATAAAACTAACTCGGAGTCAACAAACTCTAAATTTGAGCATGAGGAATCAAAGACAGTGCATAAATTTAATGTCCACTTACCAGTCCAACATTGACTGTCCTGTTGGATTACTTGCATGTAAAAGCTACATGACTAATGTTAACAGAATGTCTGTACTCTTAGATGACATGTGATCACCAGTACATGGTGACAAGCCTGGATGCGAAGTGGCCAGGGTCAGTCCACGACTCCCACATCTTTAGGGAGTCCATCCTAGCTGTCATATTTGAGGGGGGTAAGGCAATTAGCATCCTAATTAATTTTGGGACACAAACTTGCATGTGACATTCTCTCTCGATTTTTCATCAAAGGGCGTTTTGATGGTGCTGCTGGGGGACCGGGGATACCCATAAACATCTCATGATCCCCTATCTGGATCCACAGACAAGGCCACAAAGACGTTTCAATGGAGCCCACAGCACTACAGGGACCAAAATTGAAATAACATTTGGTATTGTGAAGGCAAGATTTTCTTGCCTTAAGGGCCTTCGTATGAAGCCAGAGAGGACCTGCCAGGTCATAGGCCCATGTGTGGTGCTCCACAACATCGCCACCATCCGTAAGGAGAAAGTCCCTGCTGTCAGTGCCACGCCTCCAGACGTCATTGACCCCATGACCCTTGACCATCCCACAGGGTGTGCAGTCAGAGAGGCGATCACCAACCAATGTTTCACCCATTAAAGGGTGATTCTCAGACTATGGGCACTTTTGTGTTCCTTGGTCATTTTTAAAAATACTTTATTTTGGACAAATTCCACTTTACTTGTCAAACTAACTCTAAAACCAGGTGTGGTTGTGTTTTATGATTTTGTGAATGGAGTTAAATGAATGAAGTTTAATTGTTCCAATAGAGCACCATTCTTTTTCTGTGTTCCTGTGAAATCATTATTTCCCCCACTGTCATTTGTCACACCTATTTTCTAATAATATTTAAAAAATTCTCACCACACGTTACAACTGTTCACAAAAAAAATAATTCTAACAAGGCCCTGCCCAAACTAGCATTAAATTTCAGACTGTAAAAGGTGTACAATTCAGCATTTGATTCCATAGGACAGTTAATTTCTCATTCAAAAGCATGATCACTATATATTGTGGACAAATTGGTAAAAATTAATTACAAAAATGATCCAAGACAATTCCACAGTGGTGTAGGTCATTCTGCTATTAAATTACAGCTATGTATTGCAATGTGGTGGAAATGATATTAAGTGCAGATCAGACAACAATTTGTCTTTATAATC
Source organism: Arrhamphus sclerolepis (assembly GCA_037176975.1). Lineage (NCBI taxonomy): Eukaryota > Metazoa > Chordata > Actinopteri > Beloniformes > Hemiramphidae > Arrhamphus > Arrhamphus sclerolepis. The sequence continues at coordinate 11,609 of JBAMYA010044353.1, forward strand.
TAAGTTTGAACTCTTATCTTTAAACTAGATATTACGCTGTTTTGGGTGAATTAAAAAAAAAAGTTTCTTTATTCAACTTCACAAGGCTAAAAGGACCCCTATTTGAAGAAATGCCCTAAAATAAAATGAACCCACACACTAGAAATGTTGTGCAAGTTGTTTTATTCATCGCCTTTCCCTTTCCTGAAAATCAGAGGGGAAATTAACATTGGTACACACAATGACAACAGGCTGGTAAGAGTATACCTACTGTATATAGTACCTTCTTGTCATGCCCCAGCTTCACTTTCTTTATTTGCAGCTTCTTTTTTTCGCAGTCAAGTTCTAGCATGCGCTTGTACAGCATGCGTACATTGTCTGCTCCAGTCTATATAACCAGTTAAGTTAGACAGGTAAGTGGACATTGAATTTGAGCTTGAGGATTCAAAGACAGTGCACATGTACCCTTTCAGATCCTGCTGCCTGAGAGGTGGTTGCCACAGGAGGGGAATGAGGTTCCTGCAAACCTTCCTGAAATATACAGATCACTCAATTCACAGAACTAAATCTGAAGTGTAATATGTCATCTTCCTTTGTTATCCAGTGTGAAGTACGGAAGTGATGACATTAATTTACCCGGATGTGCATATTAGACCCAACAGTTTGGGTGTCCTCATCCTCATCCTCACTCACAACCTCCTGAAACAAGGAATGCACTGGTGAGGTTCTGCATGCATCAGTCACACCTAATCCGACTTCATCCTTATTACGATTACCTGTGCTTGAGGATGACTGGACATGCTGGGGCCTGGAGGCTGGAGGAGCATCACATTCCCTCAACTGTACACAACACATGACAGTGACTTTGCACATTCATATACTGTATACTGTAAGTATTTTAGCTTAAAATATTTATGTATACACACACACACATATATATATATATATTATTATTATTATTGT